>VZTL01019643.1:0-17630 GCA_013400535.1 Scopus umbretta | reverse complement strand
ACTGGACCCAGAACTCCAGATGTTTCATCNAACCCAGAACTGGACCCAGAACTCCAGATGTTTCATCAGAAGAGCAACGAAGTTGATGAAGGGCCTGGAGAACAAACCTTATGAGGAGCGGCTGAGGGAACTGGGGATGTTTAGTCTGGAGAAGAGAGACTGAGGGGAGACCTTACCGCTCTTTACAACTTCTTGAAAGGAGGGTGTAGTGAGGAGGGTGTTGGTCTCTTCTCCCAAGTAACCAGCAATAGGACGAGGGGTAATGCTTCAAGCTGCAGCAGGGGAGGTTTAGATTAGATATTAGGAAAAATTTCTTTACTGAAAGAGCAGTGAGGCATTGGAAAAAAACAAAAAAGTGTGGATATGACACTCCAGGACATGGTTTAGTAGACATGGTGTTGTGGGTTGATGGTTGGACTAGATGATCTCAGGGGTCTTTTCCAACCTTAATGATTCTATGATTCTATGATTCTGTGATCAATGCTTGGCAGAAGTGAAGGATCATCTCCCTCCACCTGCTCGCAATGCTTTTCCTAGTGCAGCCCAGGAGGCTGTTGGCTGCCTTTGTTGCATGGGCGCATTACTGGCTCATGTTCAACTTGTTTACCAGGATGCCCAGATCCTTTTTCTGAAAGAAAAGACAGAAAGGATAACATTGTGACTTTCTCAATGTTACCACTAGTTTTTTTGATACTCCATACTTGATTCCGAGCCCTTGCTATGGGCACCAGGGTCTTTCGTGATAATCTCAGGTGATGTTAGGAAAAGATTTTTAATTCTTGTTGCTCTACAGCAAAGCTTAACAATGGGGACATCAAATGCTACCACTCCTAGAAGTCAAATAAGAAAAATCTTAAATCTTCCATTTTATTGAAGGCTAGTTTTTTGGCAGTTTGAGTCCCAACTCACTGTTTTTAAACATGTGAATTGTGAGTAAACTAGCAGGCTATTTTATTTTGGGGCTTGCCACCTTGTCTAGTGGGTAAGTACTTTCTCAGCAGTGTATTCTTCACTGAAGACAGGATCGTTTGTGGTTTCCAATGGATTTATTACTCTCTATTTAATCCTTGTTGCTTTACATGTAACTGATTTCATAGACATGCCTTTCTCCTCTATTACATCAGTGTAACAGCTTTATCTGTCAATGAGCAAGTTGTCTGATTTCAAACACTTGAATAACAACTTGAATTGATAATAATACTGAATTCAGTACAGCATGTCTACGTGTCTTCATCCCTTTATAAATCAGGGTGTATAAGCATGATTCTGTGCACAGGATAGTTAAATGGTGTCGGTCCCATTTACTAAGAGGAGGTCAAATAAGTGCCTGGTACAGAAGTTGTTGAAATCTGTTAATTCTGTTAAGAGATGACAGTAAGACCTTGTTCTAAAAAATAACTTGCTAAAATTATATTGAAAGAATATTTTCTTTTGAAAGTAATAAACTTTAATTTATTTTCCATTGAGCATAACCAATACACTAAAGAATTTGGGCTTCAATATGTTGTCTCAGAAGTGCACATCCCAGACACAACCTAATTTATTTTGTATCCGTAAATGAAGAATTGTCCTCCAAGAGTGATGATGGTTTATACCTACTCCATCTACCTATCTATGTTGTTACTCCAGTTCTCCTGAGCATTTTTTTGTGACTGATTCAGAAACTCCTGAAAAAGCATTGATTTTTATGTACACAAATGCATATACACATTCATACATGTACATACATCTTTGGTACACCTCAGATTGTCAGTAGCTGCAAGTTTATCCAATGTCCTCTAAATTATGATAGCAGAAATTAATTTGGATTAAAAACCATTATTAGTATAATTGCCATTTTCCTAGTTGTACATTGAAGATTAGAGGAAAAAAAAATAAACGACGTAATTAAAATATCAAGGTTGTGCTAGGCCTGAGGAACAGGAAGGAGTAATTTAGGGTGGGAGGAACAGAGACTGCATGCCTGATACTGCAGAGATTGTCTGCATGATATTGAGAGGTCTGAGCAGACAAGCAAAAATTGGCACAGCATTAGTTTCACAGTAAGGAGAGAGGGCAATCTGCTGACTATCCAGTGCGTTTAATGAGTGGATAGTGCAAATTAGTTGCTTTTGAAGCTGCTGAGCTGCTCTTGTGGCAGGAAAACTACACTGCCCTTTCTGTAGGACATTGAACAGGGGATCAGTGTTGCCAGTGGGAATGAGCTAGTACGAAACAGCTAGTGGTGCACTTCCCTCTTTGTGGCATTGCACATTGTATGGTAACAGTAGATTATAGAATATGAAGGGACATTCAAATACAGAGTGAGCTATGCAGCTGTGCCTTGCCTTTGAGAAATGGAGGTAAGAGTGGCACGATGCTATGGTCTGTATTTCTTTGCCTAAGCAGCTCTCAGTGAACTTTGCATTTGAGTGGATGTTTACATTACCAATCCATACGTGTCTTTACTCTCAGTTTACTAGTAGCCTTTGTAGTTCCTGAAATTCACAAACAAGTTGCTCTGCTGAAGTTCCAGCACTTGGGGTTTTTATGCTTTCCTGTTGTGTAGATCCAGAGCTGGAGTGAGCTTTCAGCAGCCATACATCATTAGGCTACTACGACCATTCTTCTCCTTTTCCTGGTTTAAAAAAAAAAAACAAACCCAAAAAACAACACAAAGATTATCAACACTAGTGCTTTAGAAATACAAACACTGATTTCCTAGATTTGATGAAATACAAGTATTTATGCTGCTTCTCAGCAAGTGGTTTTTCATTGGTCATTGTTTGTCTCCACGAGTTTAGGTTTTGTGCTTAGAAGGCGGTTGGTTTAATTGTTAAGTTTCAGACTTCGAAAGAAACTCAACTTCATATTATCAACAAAACTGACTATTGTTCTCCAGTTTTTAAGAGCTTATGTATAGTGTTCAACACACTGCTGCCACTTCAGAGTACTTGAGAATGTCTTACATTTGAGTGTGTGACCACAGGACAGAGGGCCAAACACTTTTGGCTTGTGAGCCACACACCATAATCGGAGACCTACCGGAAAAATACCAAAACTTTTGGAGCATTCAGGGGACCAAGAGCTTCAGGAGTGGCTGAAAGATGGTGCCTTTTCAGGTCACTTCCCACTACTTCGTTGTAATAGCAGGGAATGGGGTGTGCACTGAGATTGTAAGCGAACCCTCTAATGTCAGCCTAACTTGTTTTCCCATTGCTGAGGATTCAAATTAGTGAGTAGCAAAACACTTTTGTTGCTTGTGTGACATACCTCTGACACAGGAGCCACAATTTTGGGATTTGGTAGCCACAGGCAGCCCAAGAGTCATAGCCTGGTCACTGTTGTAGTAGGAATTTATGCTGCATACAGGCCTGCATCAGTATAGGGAGTGATCAAGCCCTAAATGAGGAAGAAAACCATTTTGAGTTGTAGCTGTTTCCAGAATGAGTGCCATATTGGAATGGTCCTGGTTCAGTCCTTTACTGAGCTCTTCTGAGAAATACACAAATATTGGCGGAGGAGTGGAAAACAGTCGAAATCCCTTAGCATGTAAAGAAGAAGAAAAGAAGAAACAAAATGCTGTGCTGCCTTTTCAAAGCTAAAAAATTCATAAGGTAGCCTAGGAATCAGACCCCTGCTTATGCTTCAATAAGATACTTCATGCTGACAAGGGCTCCCAAATTTCTTGACCTGTGACTCTATCAGCATCACACATTCTTTGCTATCCACAATGCACTGTTATCATCAGCTTTTTTATGAAAAACATTTTGAGACTATAATTTCCAGCTGCTTACCATAAACCATGTATGGTTTGTACACTGCTACGTGGGAAGTGATAATGTAGCCGGGAGTGCCTGTCATAAAAAACACCCTCACAGCATGTTTATTAGCAATTTTAACACAAAAGCTAGAGTCTGAACACACATGGAAACTCTGCCATGTTATTTTCTTTTATGAGGAAAATACTGCAAATCAGTGGTGAGGCAAAATGGTAGGAAGCTTAAATCATCTTTGATAAAACTACACCTATTTTTTAAAATATAGAGACTCCAAATTAGTACATGTGAAATATAGTAATGTAACAGCTCTCAAATGTCAAGGATTTTAGAATGACATACAGGTACATGTGTCTGACCACAGACAGAGAAAAAAGCCTGCAGTATGCATTCCTCCTTCAGCCATGTTATACATGTTAGGCAGTGGGAGTGCACCCTGTAGTACCAAGATGAAGTCACACAAGGAGTTTTAAGCAGAACATTATTACTCCATTGAAACTGAAGATCCAGGTAGTCACAGATTCTTACTCTTATTGGAATTTGTAATTCTAGTTATTTCATATGGATGAAAATAATGCAGTGAAAATACGCAAACAAACTCTTGCTAAGCAGACAGCAATGTTTGGAAAATAAATAGCAAACAAGCCCCACGTATTTATTTGGGTTACTGAAAACATTTTTGCGACTGGTAATTGTCACTCAAGGAAGAGAATACCAGCAGTGACTGTTGTTAGCCATGTTTTTTGACTAATACCAGAGTTTATGACAGAGCAGTGCTAGAAAGCAAAACTTACTGTAATTTTTAAAAGATTTTTATGCATCCCCAGAGCTCAAGAGAAACAAAGGTACAGTTTAGTTAGCTGGATGTTGTGAAACACCTCTAGAACTGGATGTAGACCTAATAGATTGTGAACTTTTCGTGGAAGGAATGCAAAGTGTTTCAGGAAAGATAAGGATTCATAAGATAGTCCGTTCTCTTTCTAAGACACTCTGAATCCATGCCTGACCATACGTTCAGGTGCTGTTTCTAGGAAGGTATAGGATAATGGTAATGTGTAGTCAGTGTTAAAGTGTTTTTTGCCTTTGATTTTTTTTTTTAAAGTCTTAAACTTTTTGGTTTAACCTACTGTTAAGGAGGAGAAGGCAAGATGCTTCTATAAGGGAAAAAAGAGGCATTGTGTGAGACACCAATGGTAAGGAATATGGTAAGACAAAAGAGGTGGAAAAGCCCTCCAGAAAGCAGATTGACTACTTTTAAGTAGCAGACGAAAGTTTTTGATCCTGTGTAGTGATCCTGACCTAAGGCTGTTGCAGTGGGTTATCCTATTTCCTCCCTATCAGATGGAAAGGCATATTATTGTGGCCATCCTATTTCATTTCTCCGTAGTCTGTTTATTTGCACTTTCTCAACACTTTTGGAAGACTTTGAAAAATAATCCTTTTCACTGAAGTTTTCTTATGTGTTCTCTTTTAAATATGTTCTGTCTATTACTACGGGAACATTGGGACCTTTGGTTCTGAAAAATATACCAGCTTGGCACTATCGTTCCTCCTGGCACTGCTTCTTGTTTCTGAGATAAAGTTACAGTCTTGCATTTATCCCAGTTTTGTACAAGAAAACTTATTTTCCGTGAGGAATCTAAGTACATAAAGTTATTATGTGCAAGAAATAGAAATAAATATTGTTGGAAACACAATGATTTTTTTACATTATGAGGATGATTTCTGAATTTTTATTGGCCTTGTTAATATTTCCTTTTTTTTAAACCATGGGTATTGTGATAATAGCTCTCATATTTCCCAGGTACTTACACTTTATGGCACTGATCCTGAAAGCTTCTCTCTATGTATATCGGACTCAACCCAAGCAAAGGAAATTTCAGAGGCAGAAATACAATCTATGAACAAGCAAGGCGTCTAGGCAATTTTCTGATTATAATACACATGCCCATTTGTACAATTTTAGCTCAAATACTGCATTTCCAAAAACTTTTTAGAAGAGTAAGAGAAGCAAGTATCTTCATATCTACATAAACCTTTAGCATGAATAGCGTGTTACTTGACCACATATATTATGGACCAGTGCTATTTATTTAGCATGGTAGAAAATTACTCTTAAACAAGAATAAAAGGTAAAGATGAATAGCAACACTACCAATATATACAATCAGTCTTTTGTCAAACAATACATTAAGTATTTCTATAACAAACACAACTGAAATCTTCAGAGTGGCTTGTAATTAGGCTCCTTTCCAAAAGTAATCCATTAATACAATAGCTGCCAAATGCCAGTTCAACTTAATTTCACTGACTTTGATTTTTGGACCAAAAGCATTAAGCCTGAACTAGTAAAAAAAGTACAAAATGTGCATTCAATTAAGGAGTAATTAGATACTCAATCACCCTTACATCACACTAGGGATTATCCAAGAAAGAAGAGAGATACTACTCACTGCAGTGTATATAACAGTTTTGTTAATTAGTTTAGCACTAATTGAGATTGAGAAAGTGTCACTGTGTCACAGCGTTAGTTTGCCTACATGGAACCTTAAGAACACAAAGTTTTGGGTTTCTTTTGCGCTTACTCGCTCAGATTTTTCAGTCAGGGGGTTGGTCCCTGTATCCTCATATCCGTAGCCCACTGAAAAACATACCAGGAGATTTTCCAGAAGTGGATAACAACCTGTTATTACATGGGGTTTTTTTATGTTACACCTTCATACTGTTACACCTTTATACCAAACCCCAGGAGGAACTGGGAATCCTCTGTGCTATTACATGAAGTGTAACTGTGCCTGAAACCAGCTGCTCTATGAAAAGCTCCCTTGGAAAGCAGCTGGGAGAAAGTTCTTCAAGTTGACCATCACATGGTCCTGCTGCCAGACACCGTGACTTTTGGGGCTATTGGATGATAAGCAGGGAGCACGTGGAATCATGGCACAGATTGTCTTGTGGGTAGACACCAGCTTCTTAACAGCACTGCTGGTGACTAACAGCCTCTACACTCCCTTCCTTTTTAAGAAAAAAAGTGGGAATTCTCTAGAGATGTGTTGATCCTGCAAGCAATTGTAGCCCCAGGTGACCATTTGTACCCCAGCATTTACAGTTTGTTTGTGTGTACACGCTGAGCATAATATTTAGTTGGCACTAAAATGACCTCAGGAAAAAATGAGATTATTAGTACAGCGGAATGAAGTGATTTGGCACTCTCATACCTACCGCTTCTGAACTGAGAGCACTGGGGCAACCTGAGCAGCTGATTTCCTAAGGTTATGCTGAAGCACATGAATATGTGTTTGCAGGAAACCAAGTATTGATTTTTCTCTGCTGCTAATGAATAACAATATTACTGCTATTAGGAGGGACAAATTGGATGATTGCTTTCTATCTCCTGAGCCCACCTGACTCCCATGAGAGCTGTGTGCTCAGCACTTCACTTGGTAGGGCCCCTAAAATTGTAACTGGTAAAAAATTCTCTGTGACTAGTATATTTTCCTTTCTAGTTTACCGCCATGCTCTCCCCATTAGGATCAGTTACCTGACTGATTCAGAAAGCCAATTGTAAAGCTTTGTTTCAAGTTAGTAATTTTACCACTGCATTTAACACTGCATTTTTATTGCTGTTTCCTCCATTGCTGGTAAATCTTCCAGCACTGGCTTTACCCTAAAAGAGAAGAATCAGGACCATTATGTCACTGAAGTATATACCCTGAAACTGCCCCCACCTGCTGTCATGAAATCCCTGCTTTTAGTTTTCCCTGTCCCCCTGGCTGGACATAAACAGTCTTTTCAGACTCACTGTGGAGGAATTTCAGTAACATAATTGTTCCATTCTCTTTTCAGAGAGGGGGAAGACAATGCTCCCACAGTGCCCTCGGATGAAAAATGGAAACTTTTGAAGCTGCTGCTTCAGTTGAACCACAAAGCCTGTATTGTTTGTCTTCATCTAATTCAGCCTTGATAGACAGCTTTGACAGTTGTTCTGTCCACACGGTCCAGTGAAATTCTGGGAATGGGGCTGTACATTAAAAGAAGAAAACACATTAAATCTTCCAGTTCACACTGTTAACTATTTTTAAATGGTAATTACCATTGGTTAGATAATTTCTTTGCCATAGCATTCAATAGTGGTCTGTGATCCAAATAGTACTAATTTTAAGCTTGGTATGAATGTTAATATGTAGAAATACTCATTATGGTTTTGAATGTTAGATTTAATTTTATTCTGTATCATCTCTTGTGCTGTCAGTAACCATCTTTTCTGAGGAGGGAAGGTGCATTCTATAAAGCTAAGAAAAACATTGTTTGTTCACAGAGAGTATTATACAGATTCAGAATTAATTTTGGGGCAGAAAGGAATGCTTCTCTGCTAAACCTCTGCACTTACCATGGTTAATCATGAATAAAGGTGAATGAGTTTTGCATTACTAGGAACCTTACTGAAATAAAGGACAATTCTGAAATAAGGAAAATTAACTGATGTAACAATAAACAGAATCAGCTGGATTATTTTCTACTTGGTCAGTCATGGAACTTTGCAAAGAAATGTTCAATTCAGGCAGAAAATGATCGGCCTTTGTTCTCCAGTGAATTATGACATTTCTGTTTGTTTCTCTACATTGCTGAGGATGGTGGTCTGGGGACCTGCTCTGCATGTCCTGAGCTCACTGCACAGCATGGGGATTGCCACGCTGGGCCACACATGACACATCTGACAGAACAGATAAGGGAACAATAGTCTAAGCCAGCTAGTCTTAGCTTCTGATTCCTGCAAAACACCAAGATCTGAAGGACAGAGTCAATAATGGGCAGTGGCTTTGATCACCATAGCTATCAGTGAGGTCCACTTGACCAGCATGAGGAGGGCAGGTTTATGCAGAGACTGTGTGAGTGGAAGAACCCCGGAGGCACAGATGGCAAGCTCCAGGCAGGGACACAATGGAGATGCAAACAGAGGGTTCACAAAGGGGAGGTTACTCCCTTGGAGGAGATCGGTGAGTCATCAATCACAAAGTCATCACCAGGCAATGGTAAATGCAGCGTCAGGAGGCATGCTTCATCCACCTCTTCAAGGGCTATGGGGAGAGCTGCTGCTGAATAATGAGTTACGAATTCTCCAAGCCATTTATGTGTATATGAGGGACAGCAGAAACAATAGGACAAACCCACACGCCACGCATGAGCTGGGGGGAGGAGGAGATACTGCTGACTACTTCATGTGTTCATAACTGTGTGTACTGCAGAAACATGCTTCCTTTCGAGAGACACACAGCTGCCTTTGACAGCATGCCTTGTTATAAATGTGCAGAAAATGTACCGCAAGCAGCCGACCACGAAATCATCTGTTTATTTTGGGTTTAGCAGAGTAGCAATTGGCGAATAGCTCCCTGGGCCTATAGAAATGTGTATTTCTTAGGGTTATGTATAAGGAAGTCCCTCATTACCTTCTGCCCAAAATTAATGAAGTATAACCCCATTATCTAGTCAAGGGGTTCAAGATTTCAGTGCTGGCCAAAAACATGCATTCCATCCGCAGTGTCCATGTGGCATCTTCACTGGCTGCTGCCCCTTTTCCTTCAGCAATGACTCCCCAAGCTGCTGCAGCCAGAGCCCAACCCCAACACGCTGGTCACCAGAGTCTGGCCTCCCACCAGTCCACGTCTTGCCATGGGGCAGGGAGGCATCTCTGCATAAAGTCTGCTGCAATGGCCTGCGATGGCTGGGCTGGACTGTCTGCAGTTTTTGACAGGAGCCTGATAATTTGTCCTAGTTCTCAGGTTTGGTACTAAAATTTGGAAAAAAGACCCCAAACACAAAACAAAGCCCTGCGAGGTGGAAGTCAACTGGTTTCTGCCTGTTGAAGACCTATTCCTTTCTCCCTGCACCCAGCAATGAAGGAGCCCTGCACAAGCGGAGTGAACCATGTTCTGAACCTGGCAATTCCCAGGTTCTATGCACAGCTCATTTGGAAGATCTTTTCCCTTTGCACACAACGTATTATTAACTCCTGAGTATTAACTGAGAGGAACTGTGGTAGTAATACGGCAAATATTGACATTATGATGAAATCTGAACTAGATTTATTCTCTAAATAAATGTGTTCCTTATCTTGGAGCTGGCTGATACTATTCCGGCTGTGAAATACAGATACATTGCAAAGCAAATGATGTAATGTCTCCACCAAAAAATTGAAGTCCATTATTTCCCTTTCCTGTGCTCCCTTCCTGTGTTTGCTGTTCTTTCCTGCATTGCCTTGTGCAGTGAACTTCTAATTGTATAAATACCACTGCTGAGGAATTGAGGTTAGAAAATTTGTCTCAACATTTGTCAGACTTTTTTTTTTCTAGGCTTGGCTTTGAAAGAGAAAAAAATCCCACTGGTAAAAATACTTATAACTGTATTTTGTCTTTAGAACCAGAACTAATTGTAACAACAAATTAGTTCATAAAACACACCCATTCTAATTACAGATTGGTCAACCCACATTCATGGTGTGTTGGGAAAAGTTAAATTAGTCTTTCTGGTTTTGCTAGGAATCCGCAGGGAGGAATTCGCGGGAAGGGCTCGCTGTGGATTACTTCAGTTACGCTGCATGCGTGAGAGGTTTTATTGAGTGTGGCGAGGCTCTGCTACTCTCCAATTAGAGTTCCACATGCCTGCCTTTGTATTAACATTTTAAAGAAATCATAAAAAAAAAGATAAATGTGTTCTGAGGGTACTGTAAGGCCCTAAATTAATAACTTCCTCTTCAAGCCTACAGCCGCAAAAATTCTTCTGAATCAGATTACTATCTGCACTGGAAGTATTTTTCAAGGTAAGTATTAATGTGTGTGATGCTCCACATAATTTTAAAGACTTATTAGAAATATGAATTATATGTTTCCAAGAGGTGTTGAGCAGTTACACACCTGTTGATCAAGAAATTAATGACATAACACTTAAAAGCAGCTATGTGCCTCATGAGGCAAAAGCTGGCTCTGCAGCCCTCTGGTAAACTTTAGGAAGGTATTGGGAATGAGAAGAAATCCAGCTCTTGGGAAAAGACAGGTGAGTTGGGCCAGGACATCTGCTGTCGATGACCGTCCCTTTGCAGGTGACATGTTCTTTGGGTTCCTCTGTAGTTTTCTGGAGCTGCCAGGAAAACTTAGAGGCTTTAAGCTCTTAGCTTGACTTCAGACTATGGTACGAGGCACTTTGCACCCTGGGCTGTGATCCTGGGCTGCTGCCTATTCAGATCAGAGGAGCCTCTTAGCACCGTACCTCCCTACAGCTGCCTTCTGCCCTGGCTCCCATGTTTCCTTTGCATGAAAATCAAGGCATAGGTAGAGCAATAAGAATACTATGTCTGTTCCCAAAATATACCTGTGAGGTGACCAGGCATAAACTGGTGTGGGTGAAAGGGTAGGCTTGTTCCCAGACATTACAGTGGCAAGCATGGTATGGTAGCTGTGTATAGAAACAGGCATGAACTAGACATTGAGTCTTAAGAGGAAGTAAGGGTGATCCCTGGACAGCACCCCTGTCTGTATCCTGAAGGTTGATTCACTGATGCTTCTGAATCCCAGAGGGTAATTGAAGGCTATCATTGCTGAAGAGTAAAAAGTGCATAACAACAAGGCAACGTAAAGAAAAAATTTCCCTGATAAGTTTCTGCTGAATTTTGCTGAGGCTGCAGAGGCAATGAGGAGAGGATGATCCATGCACAAGCAGCTTCACAAGAAGTGATACACACCAGTGTTCTTCAGAACCTGCCAGGGTGCAGCTGCTGTACGCTCCGGCTTGCCTTCATTGTGTTTTACTGGTAGGCACAGCACTAGTGCAGTAACGGCCTTGTGCAAATTGATCCTTTCATGGTTGTCACATCAACTCCAGTGAGGATGAGGAGAAGCTTCCTTCCCTGTAGAAATGGGGAGACCCCATGGTGAATGATGGCTGCAGAGGAAAAGGGGAAAACACTCTCTTAGGGTTGAGGACTCCAGAAAGAGGACAAATTCTGGCCTGCCTTTTCCTCCTTGGCTGTGTTTCACAGGGAATCATCAGCCATGGAGTCAAACTTTGAGATGTGTTCTTCCTTTATACACCAGTGCTGCCTGCTGAAATGTCAGGCAGCTAGAGAACCATTCACTACATGTCCTGAGGCTGGACCACGCAGGGCATGTTTGGAAGTGTTTATGTGCACATTTATTTATGAAACCGTAATTGTCATTGTAAGCACACATCTCGTGTGTATGCATATCTTTAGAATGCTATACATAGAAAAACTATTTTAAAAACATTAATTAGAACTTCTAGTTAAAGCTAAGAAATTCCAGTATGAAGACGGTGTGCCTAGCATCAGTTCACCTGCACTGTACATGTACTGTTGGTATTTGTAGGAGTGGACATTTTTGCCTTCGCTTAGTGAACATGTGTTAAAGTCCTGTTCCTTTCTCTTTTCCCCCATTATTCAGACCCAGGTCCTTTATACCAAATGCTGTTCAAGACTTGCTCTGAAGATGTAATCTTTCATTTTCTCATGGGGCTTTCTCTCTTACAGTATTTGTTTGAATGCTTTAGATGTATTAATGAACTTACCCTTACACTCACTTTGCGAATGCCTTCTCCCCTGTTTCACCCGAAGGATATTTCTCTCTGATCATAAACTGACTATCCATATGATGCCAGGAATAAGAAAAAGACTCAGCAGTCAGCCATTTTAGAGAGATACTCTTCATATTGCCCTGCAACACATGTGATCCTTCTGCAGGAGAACTTGTTATGACCTTATCTGCAAAGTTAAAACCTAGCATTGACTCAGTAGTCAGCTCACCTTTTCAGTCTTCTCCCTGATGAAATTGCTGAGATGATGACTTCTATTGCAAGGTTTGTTTTTTATTGCTGGATCATTTTTTGTGATCCTTCTGTCCAGTATCTTCATGTCCTTCTCACCAATGTTCTTACCATGCTGTGTACAGAGGCAATGGCAGCTCTTCATTTCTGCTTGGTCTGCCCTAAAGCCTGACCCCATGTTGATCCAAAGAGGACCTTCTCCTCCCCAGATAACAGGCAAACAACTGAAGATGGGGCCTGAGAATATTAGATCAACCTGAAAATGACTTGTCCTGTAAAGTACACAATGAGCTATTTAAGCCTTGAACAACAAAGAAAAAAAAGAAAGCATAAAGATAGCATGAAGCAGAAACAGCATAAAGGAACTTCCTTAAGTGTCTTTTTCTCTAGCAGGGATATGGTTGGAAACATTCCTTCTGTATTTCCATCTCAATTCAGTTGTATCGGAAATGGTCCATTCTGGGTTGGGTAAAACCAGCTGACTAACTCACAGTCAACTCCCAAATCAGTGCTTAGAAACCATGTCTAGCAAGCCTTGTTCCCAAGTCTGCTGCTCTCCTGCCCCTCTCCCATCAGTGCCAGGGAATTGGCTGCTCCTCCTTGGGCAGCACATGCCAGCCCTTATCCCAAACCCTGACAGTTCACTACATTCCCTGTGTTGGGTTACCCGCCCCACCCCTGGGAGACAATAAGGAAATAAGGTCATAACACAAACTCCATTCTTTTAAAGAACAAAGCAGCTGAGAAGGCCAGAGCTTCAAGCACGTAAGCAACTCTCGTGATTAACATTTAAGGTGATGTCTGAGATGGAGACAAAAACATCTTGTTCTTAGGTAGACATAAACTCTGTGCATCCCTTAAGCTTTAATACAAATATGCACTACAAACAGTGCTTTCTGAAGTAGCTCCCATGTAAACATCTGACAGCGGTGAGCATGAAACATGAAAGCTATGGTAAGTCGGTGAAACACATACAACTGCATATGATACACTATGTCAGCAGTATTTTAAATAGCGGGTATAAAGCAATTCTGGAAAATGTGTGTTTAACCTCATGTCATGAAAATACCAGATTTTTCTGATGCACTATAGGTCAATTGGAAGTGAATTGCATTATCTTGAATCATAATTAAGAAAAAGCTTGGTCTCTTTAGTTGGATAATCATATGTGTGGCTGAGCAAGAAGAAAATGCAAACCAAAGGTAGCGGAAAGATTTATTCATGGCTTAGAAACGTGTAGTAATTCACATAGATAAGGAGATGTTTACTCAAGAGACAAATCAAAAACAAACACAAAAAACCCTGAGAGCTGTGTGCACTTGGCAGGGAAGCCAGTAATGATTATCAAGTGCATGAGTCTCAGTGTGAAATTATAGGCTGTGATTTAGCGGATGTGCTGCAGAATTCTGAACCTTCCTGATTTCTTGGCATTTTATGTTTTGACCACCCCAGTTCTGCACAATTTAAAATGAAATCCTAGAAACACCCAAGGCCAGAGCATTTCAAAATACATGTGACTAGGGCTGTAATGAATGAAAAAAGGACTTGCAGAGCCGAAGAATCTGCTTTCAACAAGACCCAAGGTATCTGGCCTTCAGATGACGATGTGACTGTGCAAAATTTTTACAGGTGTCCTGTAAGGATGTTTAAGTGCACTATATTATCCAGCCACTAGATGTCTGCATGCTATAGATCTTCAGAGTTTGTTCCCCAGCATAAAAGGCAAACAAAGAAAATTCATATCTGTGTGTGTGTCTCTCTGCATCATAATTTGGCATCTGTTTTTTCTGACCTATGCCCCTTGTTTAAGGAGGGATATGTGGGCAAAGAGACACTCTGCAAGAAAAAGTACATGTATGAAAATTGAGGCTGGCTTCTCTTAAAAATGGGAAGAAAACTGTAAATTAAGCCATTTGTCAAGATCACATCCACTCAGATAAAATTCACAAATGAACGCTGGAAATCAAATCCAAATTGCCACTACATTAGTCGTCACAAATTCCCATTGAGTAGGTCATGTGGCGCTACGAAGCAACAGTAACCCGCAACAAAGACAGTGGAAAGTCAGGCTGTGGTAGTGATGTCCCCGGGAATAAGGGTGGCTACAATGTCAGTCCTGCAGCCCCAGTGGGTGCTCGGTGCATCCGTGGCCCAGGGCACCGCTCTCCTGGCACCACTGCAGTTGCTCTTTGTGGTATTGGGGCCGGCAGCAGCAGAGCCACCAGTGGCTTTAAGGAGCACTGTGAGTGCTGGTGTTGGATTGCCTCCAACTCTTCAGGGACTCCCACTGTTTTTTGCTGCTTCTTACTTGCAAAATAGAGCTCATCTATTTGATTTTAACACCATCGGTGCTGTTAGGAAACCAAAGCTGAGAGCTGCAAGCACTGTGAGCCCAGGTGTAGTCCCCAAGGGCTTCCTTCGTAATAATAAAGATAAGGTAATTTATTACGTTAAAGCAACACACACATCTTTCTGAAGAACAGGATAGCCCAGCCCAAATGTTCACTGCATGGGCAGATGTTTACGTACCTGTTTGGCGTAAACACTTTTCTCACGGGATTTCCCCAAGTCATAATGATGGACAGCCCTTCCTAGGTGCTCGCTGTGATGAAATGCCAAGAACAACATGGGGAAAAAAAATCCTCTGCTTTCAAGGCCTTTGGCACCACCTGGAAAGCTAGTATCGCTTGAGTTCAGACACCCAGCTTCAGAGGTCCCTGTTATCTGTGTTCACAGTCTGGGAATAAGTGAAGTTTGTGAAGATTTGTGAAAATTACCTGTTTATTCAAAGGCAGTAGCTGCAGTACCTCAAATGAGCATCACTACAAAGGCAGATTAATAGATCATTTACTATGACCTATAATCCTTACATTTGAATTCTGCCTTCTCCCTCTGAGACCTCTTGACACCTGTATCATGTTGCTTTTGTTTGCTTGCTCCAAGTTACAAACTTCTCTTGCTTCTCCTGATCTGACACCTTCCCTTGCCATTTTGGGTTCTTTCCCAAATGCATTTAGTAGTGGGTGGCTGCAGAGCACAGCTCCTTTTTGTGTGATACTTGATATTATAGCATTTACCCTTTCCCAAAAGGATTTGAGTAGTGTATTATGTTCAGGCTTTCCCTGCTTCTTTACGTCTCTTGGTTAGTTAATCAAGTAACAGTTCTTAAATCCAGTTTCTCATTAACAAAATTGAATCTAATATTAAGGATTCATTCTCATTTTAGAGTTGATTACCATAATTGTGGTTAGTGTTGCATCACAATTAACTTTGTTTTTAATCACTAAAAAGCTAACAAGCTCATTTCACATCCTTTTCATTTGGTCAATGCAGTGAAGGAAGTTACAACTGGTGTCTTGCAGTTATGAGCTGCAGAAAGTTTCTTTCACTGTCCCTAGCCGTGAATGTCAAATTTTTGAAGCTGAGGGACAGAATCATGAGGACATTTTTCTGTTTTTAAGAAGTGGACGTGCAACCAGTAGGTTGCCGTTGCCACTTCTTTTTGAATTAGAGCAGAATCCCATGTCCTTGTATGTGAGTGCTAAACTGTATCATTCATTGCATTTCTGCACAGTAACACCCTTTTCTTTTTAATTCACAAAAAACCTGAAATTATTTTGGGCAGATGATTTATCTTGTGAGAAGAGCCTACAGTGTGCATAATCGTGGGGCCTCACGAGTAAGAAGCCAGTGAAGCCCTTGTAAGATAGGTCTTTGTTTCATCTGCAAGGGAAAAAGTGCCCTTTTTGATATTTCTGGCATTTTTCTGAACCAGAATGAAGTTTTAATTATGTCAGAATACCCTAAATTATTGAGATTTCAAATTTCAACCAGTTTAATCACACTCTATAGGACTTCTGTTATATCAGCTAAATTTCTCTTTTCATTTAGCCTCCAGCTCCTTTCTAGACCAACCTGCATTCTACCTCTCTTAAGTAATAGTTTTTATTTCTCAGAGAGAGAAAAAAAAAGGAATGCTCTTTGAGAAAGCATCAAGCAGTTGTCCTGTAAATGAAGAGAGTGATAAGGTGTGGTTACATTACTATGTCTGAACAGGAGAGACTTTGTGATCTCAAATACACACCTCCTCTCTCTGATAGCCAGTTAGAAAAGAACAGTCTGATATTACTTTGGTAATCGTTTCATATGGAAAGACATCTAGCTATGCATAGATGAGATTGCTTTTACATTTTTTAAATAATGCTGCTTTCCAACTAATTTCTAAGAAGGAAGAACCCAAATACCTTCAAATTTGGCAAGCTCATTAGGCAACAAGAGACCAGGTGATGGGATACCCCTGCTGCCCTCACTTTCCTTATGCCTGTCCCTTTCCCTAGCAGCCAGAAGAAGGAGGGAAAATGTCAAAACATGGTCTCCTTCCCAGCAATGAATTCCAGCTGACATTTTAGCTGTGATGAACGTCTACATGCAGGGGTAGAGCTGTTGTCACCCAAAACAAAGCAGTTGCACCTGTAAGAGGAGGTCATTTGGCTAGAGGAAGGAAAGGAGTTAGAAATCTGTCAAGCCTAAATCTGCTCTCAAGAGTTTTTCAATTACTAATTTAATGAGATCATGTGGTATTTTTTATCTCCTTAGTCTCTTAAATTGTCTTTCATTAGATTTTAATGAGATTTTCTTCATCTCCTCCAGATAGAGTCCTCCCATTTTAACAGTGCATTCTTCCTGTTTGTTTCCAGCTGTACAGCCTTACGTTCAGAGCTGTAGTAAAAATATATTCAAGTCCATATGTGCAATCCAAACTGCTTCACCAAAGTGACTTGCAATTACTTACGATCAACCAACATTAAAGGTTCACTCTATTTGGCCTGATCTTCATAAAACATACCACAGATTTTCACCCAGTAATTCCTTCATCAAGTCAAGAAGCTTGCATTGACCTTCTGCCTAGTCTTGAATTACCTTTAATCCGTATTCTCAATGCTTTACATCTGGTACTATGTGTAACTGTATTTGAATTACATGCAGTTTTGTATGTGGTTTTCAAATCTTTTGTTTCACATGTTGGTTTTTTTTCTTTTTTTT
>VZTL01019642.1:0-10432 GCA_013400535.1 Scopus umbretta | reverse complement strand
CCGCCCCCCCCTACTGTATTATATTGAATTCTTCCAAGCAGGCCCCTGAAATTGCTAAAGTCTGCTCTTATGATGAGCGGGGATGTGATCCTGATTTTTGCCTTGTTGCCTCCTCTGAGGATCCTGAACTCCACATTTACTACAGCCAAGGCTGCTGCCAACCTTGACATCCAGAGTGCCCGCTCCTTGTTGGCTCCTCCTGTGTTAGGAATTTGTCGTCACTGCACTCCCAAAACCTCCTGTATTGCAAATGCAACACAGCAGTGTTGTCCCTCCAGCAGATATTGGGATGGACCAGAGCTGGCAAATGTGAGGATTCTCCCAGTTGCCTGAAGAAGGCCTCATCTACTACTACATCTTGATCAGGTGGTGTGTAGCAGACACCCACCACAACATCACCCACATTGGTCAGTCTACTCTTAACTCAGTTCATGACTGCTCATTGTCTGTGTCTATGCATAGATTCATGTATTCCTGTTGCTCACATAAAAGGCAACTCCCCATCCTTACCTTCCCAGCCTGTCCTTCCTAAAGAGTCTGTATCCATCCATCACAGTGCTCCAGCTGTGTGAGCTATCCCACCATGTCTATGTGATCCCAATGAGACAGTAGTCCTGTAACTTCATGCAGACCTCTGTCATACTAATGACAGACCCAGTCATACTANCTTTTGTATGCTTCCTTTTTACATTTGATTCTAGTCAGTAGCACCTGGTTTATCCATGAAGGCCTCCTGCTCCCTTTGCTTGATTNTTCCCAGAAAAGGTA
The DNA here is from genome assembly GCA_013400535.1 of Scopus umbretta. NCBI lineage: Eukaryota > Metazoa > Chordata > Aves > Pelecaniformes > Scopidae > Scopus > Scopus umbretta. The sequence goes on along the minus strand of VZTL01019642.1, from coordinate 9,664 downwards.
TGAGAGCTTTCCCCATGGTAATATCTTGTAGGCAGTCCCTTATTTATGTGCATATGCTTGAGGTGAGCCCCTTCAGCCCTGTATTGCTGATCACTAGGAGTCTCTAGTCCACACTACCTCAAACATTTGCTTCCCATCCCAGTCCACCTTTCCTTCTCTGTCCAAACTGGTGGAAGAGCAGCAGGGGGTAATATTCTGAGGGTTGGAAAAATTTCAGCAGCCTCACCATTAGCAGTTTGCTCTGGCAAGATGAAAGGCAACTGAAGCTGAGAGGCTATAGGATGTGTTAAAGGTAAAATAGCCAGTGCTAACCATAATAGAAAGGTCATGGGAGCAACTGCAAGTAGAAGTGCACGGACCAGTCTGAGAAAACTGATAGAATATGGTTTTCCGCCTCAGGAATCCTCAGAAGGGAGCTGCTGGGAAAACAGTGGGGCTGGCAGCAGCCTGGAGAAACTCCTGCTCACACAACTGCCTTCCAGCAGCCGGCGTGCCACTGGGGACAGAGTTAAGAGATGTGATTCATCTTCTCCTTGTAATTGGAGCTGACAGAAGTTGCATGTTTTTCTGACAGCATTGGCAGAGCACTTGCTTGTTCTCCACTGCACTCCCTGGGCATCCGCAGAAACTGGCAGTGCAAACCCCAGCAGGCTCCCAGTGGCGGACAGAGCCTGTACCACACACATGCAGGGGGACTGCACTCATGCCTATAGCAGTCATTTGCAGATGTGTATAAGCAACCACACCAACAAAAGCAAAATAAACTGTGTGGGTTGCAGGGCAGTGCTCCTATGTAAATGTTATAAATTCATCCCCAAAATTATTTTTTGTAGTTCTCCAAGAAAAGAAGAGCGGCAGTTTGTTAAATGGTTCCAGAGCCCCGTTAAAAGAGGTCTGCATTTAATGATGTATTTTTATCACATTTATGTTTTAAAAATAATTTTCTAATATTTTTTTCAGTAATTTTGTCACTGGTTTTGTGGAAATGCAGTTAAAAAGGAGTCTATATTTATTGTTTAAGAAGGGTTTTTAAGTTATCTTGCCCTGCTAGTTAGACTAAATAACAGTGCCATCTGCTGAAAGGTAGCAGTGATTCGCAGGAAGAGTTTACAGTCATTGTACTTTACTAAGTAGAAGTATAAAAAAAGAGATCAAAAAGGGAAACAGTGATAAAAGGAAAGAGAAACTAAAAGCAACCTGAAAAGACAAAGTTGTAGAGGTACAGGGAAGGATCTTCAGTAAAAGGAGAATGAAGACAAACAAATGATACTTGAAAATTAAAAACATAAGTAGGCTGAGGGAGAGCAAGGTGTCTATTTTTAACAGTATTGTTTTGAGGTTTTAAAAAACATGATAGCTTATATTCATTGAAGTGATCTCTCTTGTCAAATTTCTACACAGTTCATCACCCCCATGGCAGTGATCTGCTCATGTCAATAATCTTCAACAGTGGTCTTGCAAAAAAATTGCCTGTTAAAGTCTTTTAATCAAGTAAGAATAATAGCAATCAATTGGGATGTAGTCACAGCCTGTATTAAAAACAAACCAAACCAAAACAAAAAAACCCTACTTAACATTCCAAGCAGTTTCTTGGCTTCTGACATCAGACTTCTTTATTATTATTAGATTTTGGAAAGGATAGTTAATGAAACAAATATCCAGGCATGGGAGAGACAGTACTGTGTGAAGAGAGCAGCAAAAAGAGCAAACCTGACTGTTACATTAACTCTTGTTTTCTGAAATTTTAATAGGAAACTGATAATTTATACCCTTTCCATTTTTCAGTGGAAGATGGATATGTGAAAGGAACCTTGTCATACATTTCCTCTCCATTCTATCATATTATCCAAGGGTGCACTGAGGGGTTTCCCCCAGATTTTCTTCCTGTATGGCTGCATTTACAATATCGACTTCTGAACATGAAAAGCCACATGGTTGTTGTAAGGTATTTAGTTACCCTTTTAGAATCCCAAGAAGTAACCTGTAACATTTTATTTCTTTAAAAGAAACAGAGTTTTGATTGAGACATCAAAATGGAAAGCATTGTGATTTTATCATTAGCTATATATCTTGGTGAACACATTTCCTGGAAATCTAAAAATATACATATTTTTATATTAACAAAAGTGCATAAATTTATCATGTAGAAGTTGAAGTGGCTTCTAATATTTGCTATTGTGTTTTCAATGTACTGTAAACATGCCAACTAACAGATTTTCATTATTCTTAATAGTGTCTTGTGTTGGTTTCCTTTTTTACCCAAGAAAATGACACTCCTTTTTTTACTATATTTAAAGAAACTGAACATTTGCCATCAAGTCTTAAACCCAACAGCAAAATATGTTAAAAAAACATGGTATGCCTCATCTTCATAATAGTGCAAACTCCTTTAGCTTATCTCAATATCTTAAATATTTGACATTTTTTTAAAGCCTCAGCTCTTGGACTCATGTTATTGTGAAAACCCTAGCATGCTAGTGTTTGATTTTGGGTTGAGTGCACTATTCATTCTAAGGGAAAATCTACAAAATCTGAGAAGTTTTAAGGATGAAGGATGTGAAGATACATAAAAAGATTCCAAATATTTTTATTGCTTTAAATTTTGTTTCCATTTTTTTAGGACAGCCTAAAGTCATAGTATTAATTTAACTTGCATCTGTTAAAAAATATCTGTTTGTAAATGTGCAAGACAGAAGATTAAAATACATGTTTGTGGTAGACTGCTTATGGTTATCAATAAAATCCATTAGGTAGGTAAAACTTAGCTTAGGAAGGAATGCAAACTAGCCAACAAATGGCAGACACAAATCAGTGTTAATTAGAAGACGGAGTCTACAAAGTGCTGTGAAGCAGGATTTGAAATAAAGCATTTTTCTCATGATGGGACGCAAAAGTAGGAAAAAGCTGATGTTGAGAGAAGAGATGGTGGTGAAGAACCACCATCTGATATGGTAAGGAACCCTAACATTTCAGGATTTGAAGGGAATATTTTCTTTTCCTTTGGTGCTGAAACTCTTAAAGGAGTTGTTTGTTTTGTTTTGTTTTGTTTTTTAAATATAAGATTTTATTTTCTGTTTCTAAGATTGAAACACACAATTTAATTAAAAACATAAGATGGATGAATATAGATATGTTGTTAATCAAACAGATATTTTTTTGTTGGGAAGTTGTTGGTTTGTTTTTTTTTTTTCAGTTTCTCTCTGCTTCCAACAAACCCTGCTCGAAGACTTTTTCCACTTTTTCAGCATTTCAAACAATTATCCCCACCATCCCCTTGAAGGAGAGTAATTAACTGGAGAAGAAGAAATAGGATCTAGTCAAGGTTAGTCACATTGAAGGGCCATCATTAGTTTTCCTTTTGTATTGTGATCCATTTTGAAAAGAACTTCATAAGATAACAGACTAGGAGTCATGCTTACATTACCAATTAATTAAAAATTAATTACATGACAAAATCTTTGCAGCAGTTCCACGGGACAGGGTTTGGTGGTTGGTTTTGGCTTTGTTTTGTTTTGTTTTGGGGGGGGGGGGCTGCTGTTTTGTTTACATTTCATGTTTAAAATACTGCAGTGACTTAGGATGGCAAAGAAGTTATCAGATAATGTGAAACGCTCTCAAAGACCTCTTCCTGACAAACCTGGCCACCTCTGGTTATGGAAACTCAAGCTATCATAGGAGCTAGAAACAGTCTTTTCAAAGTTTAACCCAGAACTGCTTAAAATGTGATACTGAAGGAAAAGTTTAGTCTCTCTCCTTTTCTTTCCCCTACCACCCCCAAAAATGTGTTTTCCTTGAAGTGTTGAGAGTTTGTGCTTGCGCATAACCAGTTTAATTTTAGTTACACAGTTAACTGTGAGAATTTGCTTGACGCTTCAGCTAGCCATGCACTTCCCTGCCTCCTGCAGTTCAGAAATCCATCTTTTACTATTGAAGATGACCTGCAGTCTCTGCAGGAGAAATCATATGTCTGCACAGAAATGACAAGCTCTTCCACAAAAAAAAAAATGCTTGCAAAATTTTCAGCATCCATACACTTTACAATACTTCGGTTCTTTTGTTCTCAACATCCTTAACCAATAATAGAATCTGTAATTGCAATAACTTCAGAAGTGAATATTTCTCTTGGGCTCCATATCAACAGGGAAGGTAACATCTTCTGAGAGCTAGTTCCAAGTTGAATGCAGGGATGTTGTAGAGGTTAATGGCTAATATTAAACTCCTGTTGTTATCAACAGTTTGACACCACAGTTCATTACTACAGCCTTAGTCTGTTACTGATGCTTTTCTTCTTTCCTATGTATTTACAAGTTAGTGAAAGAGTCCTACAAAGCACTGTAAGGGTTTCAGGTATATTGTGTAAAAGGATATAGACAGTACTACTTGTGAGAAAGTAGATAGAACACACTTTATCTAAATGGCAATTTTTACTGTGTGTTGATATTCACCCTTGTCCCTGTTCTGAATCAATAAATAATTAAATATTTTGTTTTCTGGTCCTGTAAGTGGGAAAAAAATTTAAAATAATTACATTGGGACTTACAAATCAATGCTGCCCCTCCCCCCTTTGTTGCCTGATGAACTTCGGTTAGAAAAAAATGGATTAAATAAACACTGAAATGTTTTGGGTTTTTCCTCCCAAAATGAGAACTTGGATGAAATTGCTTTTCCTTGAGCCAAAATAAAATGTTCCATTTTGTGGTAGACATGAAAATTGAAGAAAATGAAGCACTGGTTTCACAAAACTGTTGCAGGCAGTAGAATTTATGGTTGAGTAACAGAGATGTTGGGCATCTTATCAGGATGGGAGGAGCAACATTTGATTTTTTACTCTCCCTGGGGAAATTTTAACCCACTATTTATTAATTTCTAGGGACTGACCAAGCTATAATCACTAAATGATAAGCTAATTCAGTGTTTTATCTTGATACTTTTCTGCTTCTACAAACAAATAAATAAACAAACAAACAAATAAATAAATTAATTCCAGAACAGATGTTATACTCCGGCACCACACTTCCCAGGAAGTCACTATTAACACTTAAATAATTTTATAAAAAGTAGAACAGCTCATGGAGAACATATGAAAGGACATAATTTCAGAGTATCCAATAACTGGTAAATTAATATGGCCTGATTTCCACCTCACCAAAAAAAGAAATTAGGCCCCCAAAACATAAAAATGTTACTCTTTGTTAATGGTAAGTTGCTAATTCAGGAGATGACAGGGTTTCAGTTCCTCTACTAATGAATATTCAGAGGAGAAAATAGTGTTAATAGAGACTAGGAGAAGCCCATGTGGACTACCGTAATTACAGTGGTTAGAGCTCTATTCAGAGACTTCAAATTCAGACTGAAAATCCATCAAGCAGAGAAAGGGAATTGAAATTGGGTCTCCCGAAGCCTGAATGTTTTCAATTAGTAAAATGGAGGAACTCCTACACATGTTACTTCTTGCACGTTGTTGTGTGACTTCAACATGTCAGTGTGTACATACTTTTCCAGCTTAAATTCTGTGGCCACCTGAGGAAACAGAAATGTTCCAGATGGAAAATATGTGGGTTTTGTGAACTTTAACAAGTAAAATAATTTGGTAGCTTGAGGGTGTTATTTTATGATCAAAATCATAGAATCATAGAATCACTTAGGTTGGAAAAAACCTTTAAGATCATCAAATCCAACCATTAATCTACCAGTACCAAGTTCACTTCTAAACCAGGTCCTGAAGTGCCACATCTACATATTTTTTGAATACCTCCATGGATAGTGACTCCACCACCTCCCTGGGCAGCCTGTTACAATGCCTCACCACTCTTTCAGTAAAGAAATTTTTCCTAATATCCAATCTAAATGTCCCCTGGTGCAACTTGAGGTCATTTCCTCTCATCCTATCGCTGGTTACTTGGGCAAAGAGACCAACACACACCTCACTACAACCTCCTTTCAGGAAGTTGTAGAGAGCAATAAGGTCTCCCCTCAGCCTCCTCTTCTCCAGACTAAACAACCCCAGTTCCCTCCGCGGCTCCTCATAAGACTCGTTCTCCAGGCCCTTCACCAGCTTTGTTGCGCTTCTTTGGACATGTTCCAGCACCTCGATGTCCTTCTTGTAGTGAGGGGCCCAAAACTGAACACAGGATCTGAGGTGCGGCCTCACCAGTGCCGAGTACAGGGGCATGATCACTTCCCTGCTCCTGCTGGCCGCACTAGTCCTGATACAAGCCAGGATGCTGTTGGCCTTCTTGGCCACCTGGGCACACTGCTGGCCCATGTTTGGCCGTCTGTCAACCAGCACCCCCAGGTCCTTTTCTGCCAGGCTGCTTTCAGCCTCTCTTCCCCAAGCCTGTAGCGTTGCATGGGGTTGTTGTGACCAAAGTGCAGGATCTGGCACATAGCCTTGTTGAATCTCATACAGTTGGCCTCAGCCTATTGACCTAGCCTGTCCAGAGCCCTCTGTAGAGCCTTCCTGCCCTCAAGCAGATCAACACTCCCACCCAACTTGGTGTTGTCTGGAGACTTATGGGTGCACTTGATTCAGATCATAAATAAAGATATTAAACAGAACTGGCCGCAATACTTAGCCCTTGGGAACACCACTTGTTACTGGCCACCAACTGGATTTAACTCCATTCACCACAAGTACTAGGTATGCCATTCGCTAGGATACTAGGATGTACACTTATGTATACGTAAGTTGTACACTTATTTACAACTGCCTATATCTTGGAGATTATAATTTCACACCTCCATAATTACTTTCATCTGGAGATTTCTAGAGTGTTTTTTAAGTAGTTCTGTAACTAAGGTTCACAAGATGTACGTGAGCTGGGAAGAGCTCTTATCACAAGGATCACATGTTTTTGGCATGTGTGCAGGAGCCTGACAGTAGCCTCCAGACAGCCTGTAACAGCAGTTACAGATTTAATGTTGCCAAGCAAAAGGCAGTTGAACAAACAGCAGGAAGGATGTGTGGGGAATAAGAATTAAATTTAATATATTTTAATATAGCATCTAGAAGGAAAGAGGGGGAGAATCTGAGATTAAACCCCTTCTCTGTAAGGATGTATTATGGGGACTTTAACTACATGATCCTAAAACACCAATGATCCTTATAGTATCTCTCAAATCCAGCCTTTGTCAGTATTTCTTTTCTGGAGCTCATACTGTGATGTGGGTTCAGCACCAGCTCCAAGGGAGAAGTTTCATATACAGATTTACAAACTGCATTTCTTCACCATCTTGATCCATTCTGGTATTACTCCACCTGCATATGAGCCAGGCTTTTCCTCTCTTTTTCTGAGTCATGCCAGCTCTGCTAACCTATGATTACGTTACTTCCCACCTTCATAGGCAAGGAGCAATTCAGCATTTGTCCACCTGGCAATGTACCAAAATATCTGTTCTTGGCAGGCAGACAAGTTATGCTGGTTCAGCACTTCCACTTGCTCATTTGGCACTGCTTTTTCATTGAGAGAGCAAGATCACTCTTCTGTCCTGTGCTGCAAGCCATGACCTCTGTGTTTATCATAGGAGGATGTTTCTCCAGAGAACCAGTTTCTGTAGCAATTCCTCAACTATCTGCCAATGAACAAGCAGATTTATTAGTGATATAGGATAAATCCTCCCACTCTTCTACACTATTAAAAAAACTATTCCCTGTCTTAAACATGCCTCATGTAACACTGTCCTGATGAAGACTGAGCCTAAACCTAATATGATGAGGTGCTGGAACAGTACAGAAAAGCTGAGGAGATAGTTCCATCCATAAAACAGACGGATTGAAAGAAATGCATGATAAATTCCAATTAATTGAATTATTTTTGCTAAATTTGTTAAAAACTGTAAGTATTTTCATTTTGAAAGTATTAACAGTCAGAAAACTGGAACATACTGGCTTTGTTTCCTTTAAAAATAGAGATGGATGCAGGCATATTTGAGGCAATCAAGTTCCAGAGCTTTAAAGGGCGTAATATATCTTTCCTCAGAAGATAAGTTGTCATCATAAGTTAATCATTGTTAACTTATACCTAAGGTACATTCAGCACCTGCACACTCCAGCGTCTACAATACTTCTACATAACAGTACATTTCTTGCACAACTCCTATCATGCACTGTGATCTCTGTTCTCTTTGTGAAGTGTATGATTATCATCTCTGGGCTTGATTACCTGAAACTGGTGAATATCTTACATGGTAGTCTGCATTTTGTGTTCTGTTGTTAGTTAGTGTGTTGCTTTCTTTTGCTGGGAATGGGAGGAGGAGGCTGTTGACTGATGTAGCTATTTTGATGGAATTGTTAACAAAACACAAGGGAACAGTGACAAATTTCATCTGCTGCCTTCTGCAACATGAATTACAATGATGCATTAACATCCAGTGTCATTAATTTGTGTATTTAGTCAATTGACCTTAGTTGACAGGAGCTGCACGCACATATATACACACACATATGCACAAACACACAAATACGTATGTGATAAAAATTCCATTTTTATATCCTTTTTTTAAGTGTAAAGAAGTACCACTGCTATTGGAAAACATAAATTCTCTAAAACTTGTTTTATTAATCTTTAAATTTTCAGAACTTTTCTCTAAAACCTTCTGGCAAAGGAATAGGAAAAGGAATCATTCCAAATTATACTTAAACCATGAATAGTATAATTCAATAGACCAAGCACAGTACAGGGTCATTCTGGGGAAAAAAAAAAGACTTTTACTGAAAAAAAGAAAAAACAAAACTAAAACATATTTCAAGCTAAGTGTATTTCTTCTCCAGTCGTACAAAGCAGGAAGATTCCTTTGCACAATCAAGGAGAGCAAACTGGGACCATAACTACGAAATTCAAGGGGAAGTGCAAATCTCACACATTTGGAAGTCCACCTAAAACAAAAAATAAGCTCTATTGTATTAAATAAGGCAATAAAAAGGTTAGTGGTTACAAAATGAGATGTAGATGAGTACATACTGCTACAGACTTTTTAAGCATTGATTTTAAGTATGCAAGTTTACAAACCAGGCTGAAATACACTGCCTACTGGCATGATATTAACTAGGTCATTTTGGACACTGCTAAATTGGGTGACTGAGATCTAAATAGTCTATATACTTTATTTCTTTGCTTGTTTAGGTAAAATTCATTTTACCTCATTTTACATATACTTCCTTAACAAAAGTACTGACATCTCTAAACATCAAGAAAAGACAAGAGGAAAAAAAGATGAGGTCTCATAGACTCATTGATTATCCTTGGTAACAATTTCCTGCTTACCTTCCCACAAAGGACTCTGAAGATGCTAAATTGCATATCATAGCTACATTACAGCTTTGTAGCTGACACTATGACATTAAAAGCCACTGTTTTTAATTAAAAAACAACAAAAAACCTGATCTAATCCTGCAATTCAGAAATAAAGCTTTTTCACCTAAGAAGATTTTTGTACTATTTCTTTACAAAACATGTATTAAATGGCATAAGAAAGCCTCATTTAGTAGTACTTGAAGCATACAAGATTCTTTAGTGCTAACAATCCCAAAGATAAATGTGATTACCTCCCCACCCCCAGTGGTTTTTGTGTTTCTAAATTATATCTCTATGGTAATAATATGTGCTTTAAGAGTTTTTTTAGTTGGGTAGAGGCCTGATGTTTCATGCTGTACCTACAACAGCAG
>VZTL01019641.1:23146-57162 GCA_013400535.1 Scopus umbretta | reverse complement strand
GGGATTTGTTTCAACAAACATTGAAATTGAACTCTCGCTTATTTATCTCGCTTTATGCTTTAGGATTATAGAACTTCCTATGATTCAATATTTGTGTTTTATCCAGAAACTCTACAGGGCTCATTTTTCAACCAAATAGTACACTCTGCAAATCTGGATTTCCCTCTGCCCCCAGTATATTATTAACTTTTAGCGTAAATTTCCACGTAAGCAAGCCTTCCTTCTAAAAGTAATTTAAAAAAAAAAAAAGGTTTATAAAGCAGTACGCAGAGCACTGCAGGACACTCACTCTCATGCATTTGTATCAGCAGCCAGTCCAGTGCCAGCTGGCACGCTGCACCAAGGAAATGGGCAGCTGTAGCAGTGAGCTCGCTGTCGGAACTAAGGCAGGCTCAGAGTAAAAGAGTACAAATAGAGGGACCCTCTCCATACACAGAGCTGACTGTTGTAGGCCAAATTCTGTCTTGGAGGAGGAAAATACAAGGGAGTAGTTACTAATTTCAGTCAGCTACCAACTACTGGAAGTGTGAACAGTACTTGGCCAGGAATTTTCAGTCAAATCTTATCCAAAGTTCGGTGTCAAGGGTTAAAACGTGGTATCTTTAAAACCTATTCTGAAGTCCTCTAATTTATCTTATTCTTTCCTGTTCTTCACCTTTTTCTGTCCCCCAAGCAAATACTTAAACCTCCCCACCTACATTCAGATACGAATTATTTTCTCATCTGGCTGAGTATGTTCATGAATAAATGGCTTAAATAGAGTGAGTTGTATGCTTTTGTCTGGGTATAATATGCCACTATAGTACCAGAACTATAAAAGAAACTGGGTCATATCCACCTTTCTTATTGTCTGTCTTTAGTGAGAGTTATTATGAGGGTATGGCAGAGATTTTTCCCACAATTTGCAGTAAACAATCTCAGAAAACAAGTCCTGCTTTTTTATTATTATTTCTAGAATTATTTGATTGCTGTTATTGGATTTTTCTTTCATTTTTCTGTTCATAATTAAATTGCTTTATTGCAAAAGCTTAGAGGGAAAAAAACACCTCTCAAAATGGAAATGACCAGCCTCCACTCAAGTGCTTTTTAGGCCATATTTGTCATATCATCATCTTTATTATCATCATTCTTCCAGAAATATAATGAACATTTATACTTTCTAGTAGCATTTAATTTGTCAGCCTAGCATTATTAAAACAGTTCTTAGAAGATCAATAGTAGGAAATTGATCTTACTGGTGTAGTACAGTAAAGTCCAAAAATTTCTTGCCTTCAGAGCTTTCTTAAAATTATTCTTTTGATACAATCACTATTTAGAGAACTAGTTCAAAGAAACTGATAAGGGAAAATGCAAAATTGCTCTACTATTGGTTTGTGATAACCTGCTTTGCCTTCTACAAATATTTAGGTCTACAAGCTCAGTAAAGACCCAGTATTTGCTAAAGCATTTTCTTCATAGTGGTGAATGAAATACTATGATTCTTGCCTTAACCCATAGTGTAAATGAGGAAATTGTATATCTAGCCTATTAGCAATAATCCCAAAGTCTAGAATTATTAGACACCAAGTCATGCTGTGGACAGTGCAGACACTCACCAACCCAAAGCACTTGCTTCATAAGAGCTTGCAGTTAAACAGCTGCAATAAGTGGATACAGCAAGAAGATGGACTGGTGGTGAGCACCAGCAGCCTCTACAGCAAAACAGATTTTGTAATCAAGTGCCCAGCACTCTGTTGGCCCGTGCTGCAAATTCAGTATTGAAGTTGGTTATAAAGAAAACAACTTAATCTTTGAAACTTTCTCTGATGCCCCAAGGCTAGTGCTTCACTATTCTGTCACTTTTCAAATTGGTCTAAGTTTTCAAAACCAAGCTGAACTAAATGCCTTCACTCCATTTTGCTGTCAGCCCTTGTTATTTTTAAAATGTTCATTTAGTTCTCTGGGTTTATTTCCCATTCTTTTTTCCCTTTGCATTTTGTCAAGTTTTTAATTACTGTGTATGTCTCTCCCAAACACAGTGCAAGCTGGATGGAAATTTTCATTAATTTCTTTCAATATTAAGAAACTGGTTGCAAGATCCAAATTGTTTTGTATTCCTTTCTGACCTTTTATGAAGTGAATTTTTACTCTATGTAAGTAGTGAAGAGCCAAGTGAAAGGAACTCTATGGGAGGTCTGCAATGTGGTAACATCTTCATTCCTCATGCACCCACTCATGAAACTGTCTTTAAAAAAAAGTATATTAAATACCTCTATATCCATGATTAGAAATTAATAGATTTTTTTTTAATTTAAGATGTCATTACTACCAGATTTTGGTTTTTAACAAACCTTCTCTGGTGATTAGTTGAAGAAAGACTTGGCAAAACAGAATTGATCTCTGGTCCTCATCCATATCAGTCCAAAGTGAACTGGTTCACTTTCAGTCAGTGCTAGAAGAAATTAATCCCTCTTCCAAATAAGTTATTCACAACTCCATCATGCAGTCCTAAACATTCTAGACAGCTTCAGGAGAGTAATGGCTTTCTGTTTGTTTCCCTAAAGAAATGGGAAATGACTGATTTGTACAACAGGTATTCCTCTGTCCTGTGCTGCTTTTCAACACTCAAACATTTGAGGTATAATGCATATTGCAAAAGGTGACATACCTAGAACTAATTTAGGTTTCTAAATGAGCTTGTATCTGCAAGGGAGAAGATGCATTTGAAAGTTCTAAACACGGAGTTGTTTTTGTCAGAGCGAAAGCTGCAAATGGTTCATGGCTGTGAACCTACTGCAAGGATTTTGAGGTCCTGTTTTTACTGTAATACTGTGTACATTAGTCCCACTTTTTTGTCATGATAGAATAACTTGCAATAAAAATACTGTATTCTTTTGATTCTTAGGTAAGCCAGAGTCTGTATTTTAAGAAAGGTTTATTGTAAACTAAAATAACTTTTTGCAATAATCCTAAAATAATATTTGGATCAATTAAGAGGAAGAAGTGAAAAAGCCTACCATATCCCTTCCTTCTCTCCCTACCCAGAGAGAGGAGGGGGAAGATGCAGGGCTCCTGGGGCATCAGAGATGCCTCCTTCCTCTTTTCTTCACAGTTATAGTGATAGATTCTCATGGTACAAGGGAGCAACCAGAAGCCATTAGTAATCTGCAGGTGGTGTTGACACAGGTAATGTGGAGAAAGCTTTTTGTAAGTGTATTTGCCACTGCTTAGGTGACGTGCTTTGATTTATGCTGAGAGTGATCTTCGTACTGTGCTGGGACTGGCACATTCCCTCCGATTCCTGGCTTGCAAACTGTGATGAAAGCTGAAAGGGAAAAAGTGATGTTTGCCATTGTGCAGGTATTTTATGCTTGGATTGTGCTAATTTTGGACCGTTCCACATTTCTGCTAGGGATGCTCTATTTGCCTTTTTTTGCCAGGTCTCTTTCTTCCTGAATAAAGACTTCTTTAATGAACTGGGTTTTGCAGTGCGTAAGGGTAGAGAGATAAGATTGTTCACTAAATCGCTGCACCACTGCTTCAGTATTGGGGAAATTTCCAAGCTTTGTATGCAGTTAATTCAAAGTTTCAGGAAGATCTTCTCTCGGAACAGAAAACTTTGAACTTTCAGTTGTGTTGCTTGAAATCATCCAAAGTATTTGCCTTTTGCAGTTCTAGTAGATAAGCCAGAACACCGCATTGCTTATGCCACTTGCTTTATCAAATGGTCTTATCTATATTCAGTGGCACTAGGGTATTTCATACTTAGAACAACAACGTAAGACTGGATATGCAAAAGTACATGTTTGAATTTTATAGTAAGAAATGAACCAGCTGTCTTGGAGATTTACCGAAGAGTTAACATCCTTTGAATCAGTCCAAAAGAAGTCAGAGTTTAAAAAAAAAAAAAATAAAAATGCTAGTGACTAAATTTTGTTTTAATTTTATGCTTTGCACCTAGTCCTGGCTTGCTGCTTTCTCACAAAAAATAGAGAAACATGTCTTTAAATTCTTACTAATTTTTCTTTTATTTATTGGGTTTTCTCTAAGTTTTCTCTTTAATTCTTTAGCAATTAGATTTGCATTTATTCTGCTCTACCAAGAAAACTTTTGTATAGCTTAATAGATGAAGTAAGAAGTAAGGATTTGCCGCTATCTGAAAAAAGAATTCTGCCAGTTTTATTTTGGCTTTTCTCAAGTCTTACTGGCATACATTTATTCCAAACTTTCCATACAGTGCCTTTAAGTTGTATCCACCACCTTGCAAAGATTTGATCCCTTGGTTTCTTTCCAGCAGATGTCAATGTTTTCATGTAGCTTTCCTTTGGAGAGAGAGAAACTTATTATCCTTATTTTGGGAGGTGGTTGCACCCACAGTGAAGCTGAATTTGAGGATATTTTGATTACTGCCACACTGTCTGTTTTCTACACCACATTTTTAACTAAGTCCTGAGCCTTAACCAGAAGCTTCACTTCCTGTGACTCTACTACCTGGCTGCTCCTTGAAGAACACACATAAAATGCAAGTCTAAAAATTTGATATTGACATCTTTTTCTAGTTTGTTTATCCTAATTACCCTAACAATGGATAACTGAAGCTTCATTATAATTGTGTTTGCAGCCTCTATTGTCTTTTTGATTTCTTCTACAATGTCATATTTGCTGTCTTCTTTGTTGGGAAAGGAGAGGTATGCTTCTAAACATATACTGTTCTTTTATTGAACTGGAATTTTAATCCATCAGAATTTTGTTTTATATATAGACATTTAGTTAATCATCTCTGAAGAATTCTTATACTACTTTTCACCAGCATGTCATTACCCTTCCTGTACTGTGCTATTAGTCACATTAGCATTTCTATTTTCACAAGGTTTATTTCTAAATGCTCTGTCAAAATGAAATCTGCCTTTAAAACAAAAAAAACAAACAAAAAAAACCAAAAAAATCCACCCAAAAAACCCCAAAACAAACCAGAAAAAACATATTTCATTATTCTTTTTTAATGAGTCCGCAAGATATTTTGACTTTGACTTATTGATGTATCAGTTTTATGGATTTATTGGAAATGTTTATTAACCAGATTGTAAATTATGCATAATTTTCAGTCTCCCTTCTACAGCCTGAAGGCTAATCTCAAAGCATCTTCTGCTTTGATCTGTGGGAATTAACACATAGGCACAACATGCCCTTTGGTTTTTCCCTTAAAAGGTTATTGGAAATTAACACATCGAATAATCATAATTTGTAAAGACCAAAATTATGTTTATATGATTCTTGGATAAGGAAATCACAAAATTTAACATTTTGGCTATGACCAAATTGAAAAATCTGTTACCCACTGTAGTGATTTATATATGCAGCTATACTTGTAATTCTCTCTTTGTGACAGAAAGAGAATTCTCACAACATTAATATGTATCTAGGAATATGTATCTAAGAATTTGTTTAAAATAAAGCTTCAAGAACTTGAAAAGCCTGCCTGGCAAGGGAAACGTCTTTGCTTTTAGAAACAAAAGACCAAAAACCCCATGCTCTGAACCCTGGTTGCTAGAAAGAACTGAAGTCAGCAGAGAAAGCTGATCAGAAAAGAAATGACATCTTAAATGCTATTTAAAAGAAAAATATTTTTTATTCCTTGACTGGTCTTAGTCTCAGATGAAAAAAATGAATTTCTAATGGCAAATACATAGATATTGGCAGTGCTGAGGTATCCTTTCCAACATAATCAAGCTGATAAGTTAGTTTTTGTGTGTGTGCTTGGTTAGAGGGACTTTTCCCATCCAAGGTGGACTCTCCAGAGAGCAGCTTGCTACTGTTCAGTTTTAAGCTAATCAGGTCATTAATGTACTAAAACTGTGCTAAAACATGAGCATGCATTCTCTGGGAGTACATAATTTGGGTATGGAAGAACGTTCCTGAGTAGGTGACAGCAGCACTTGTTAACCATGTGCAAACTGCTGAGCCTAGTCATGACACCGGAACAGGCATTGTTGGCCAAACGCAGTGCTAGTTAGAGACAACTGTCAGAGCCCTGTCTGAAAATACACACAAGTCCACACCAGCACCACAGCAAGATTTTGAGCTGTCCTAATCTTACCTGAGGGCAATGAGTCATAAACTGCTGAGTTAGAGGATGTTGGGCTGAGATTGGTGCTGGGATGTCTCATTTTTCGGTGAGTTCTTGTGACTTCAGAGTTTTGAGAATTGCTAAACTGGACTCTTCTCCAGCTTTTTCTCCATATGTGTGTCCTTTAATCGTTGCATTGACACAAATCTTCAAAAACTTGAGAACGCTACAGAAGTCAACAGGGGGCAAGCTTTATATGCTCCCTTTTAATGTTTCTGAACAGTCCAAGATTTAACTGAAGGATCAATTAATCCCATATTACTTGTGAGAGAAGTGCTCTGAGGCACTGTAGGATATCTTGTTAGGTCAGAAATAATTTATGGTCTCTGGGAGAGCCTCTTTTTTCTAAGTAAAAAGATAAGAGGATTGGGTAGTTGAATGAACTTTTAGACAAAAAAACTTTTGGGGACCTAACCTTCTCTGGTTAGCTTAAGAACAAAACCAAAGGGGACAAGAAAGCCAAATCAGTCACAGTTAATATGAATATTTAAGATCTAGATCATATTCATGTTCAACTTTGATTTAGAATTAAATTTTCATTCATCAAGAATTAGAACCAAAAAGTAGAATTTGAATTTAGGTCTTACATTTTTTTTTTTTCATGGGATGATTTGGGGATATCTGCATACATGATACAGTCTGCATCAATTGTTTTCCTATGCTTCTGCTTGATCAGAGCTAGTTTAAGCAATCAGGGCAGGTTATCCAGCTCAACAGAAACTGAGCTACACCAGCTCCCACTTTAACATGTAGCAGGGATAAAACCAGCCTTAATATATTGGACTGTGAATTGCAGTGCATCATAACCAGCAAAACCATCCTTTCAGCAGGGACTCAATAACTGTGTCAAGGTATGCCATTTCCTTTAATTACCCAGACCTCCCAGCCTCTCAAATGATCAAAAGAAAGACAACAATGAAAAAATTGGACTTGAAATGTTCAAGATGAGGATTACATATTTTGTCTTTACTCTGCATCTAGTCTCTCACTGGGCTTCATTTGAAGTTTGTAATACACGGAAGAAATGAAGTTCTAAGCCATTATAAAAGCAGATCCTAATCACCCTGAGACTTAGGCTGGAAGCTGATGACATCTTTTGTATTTCTGTGTCATTAGTACCAGGCTTCTTATTTAACAAGAAGAGGAGAGAAATATCTTTCTTTCTAGCTGCCTAAAATGAAACACTTATTGTATCAGCCAGAAAGACATTCAGCACACATCTGTGCAAAACAAATGTTGTTTTTTCTATAGAATCATGTGCTGTTAAGTGGGCCTGAGTATGGTATTTCTTTAAAATGTGTATCACATATTTGGGAAAGTATTTCTCTTTTGGATTTATTTTTCATTTATGACAACTGGAAGCAGTTGAAGGCTACCAAACTGTAACATCAAATTTATCTTATTTCAGCAATGGTATTGATAATTTATTTTAAAAGTCATTATCATGCAACCTACCAGTGCTACTGATATGTAATTATAGTTTCAAATAATGTTTTCCTCAAATATTGTAAATAAAGATAAAATCCATAATCTTTTTCTTAGGTCTGTATTTTGTGTGCTTCCCATATAATATTAAATCTTAGTTATAATTCCTTATAAGAAATTGAGTTATACCAGGGTATTTTGCATCGAATGAGGGAAATTCCTGTTGTATATTGTCACTATAAATTACAGTATTTACAGTAGATGCAAGTAATATTTCTAAAAGTTTGGGAATTTTGATCAAATTATTTTTAGCTTTGAGTTTTTTATTGTTCAATATCTGGGTAGGCCTTTTTATAATGTCAAAATACATCTAATGTGTACAAGATACAGCTGAAATACAAGACTAGTAAAACTAAGGTGATAATACATAATTTATATGCTGGCTTATTTCCTTTAAGAAAACAAAGTGACTCAAGATTAATACTGCAATATATAAATGGACTCTGTATTTCTTTAGATATGTAAAATCATCCCTACAAGTTCTTAATCTTTTTACTGGTATCTTAGAAGTTTACTTAACTGCTTTAGCATCCTGTTCTTTTCACACTCAAAGTGTGAGGACACTTTATGATATTTTAAGCATCTTAGCTGGCAAGTAATGGTAGAGTGGGGCTAAAGCCATTGTTCAAAATGCTATGAAAGACTGCACTTCACAGTAAGACACTACATAAATTAACTGCTACTTACAAGTAGTAGTTTTCTTGGCTTTTGCTTCAATTTTTTTAACAGAGGAAACATCTGTGATGTTAGCCTCTAATCTCTGTATGTGTATTTAGAAAGCTGATTGCAGAATTTTGTGGCTGTGCGAAGGGTTAATTCATGGAAGCAGCATTAGAAACAGGAACTTCTGAGAAGCTCCTGTAAGATAGCTTTCCTTCCTAATGAAAATAATCAGCAAATGAGCTTTCTATTCTTAGTATATAAACAGCCTTGCATGCAGAAGTACTGCAGCAGTTGTCGTAGACAAGGTACAGTTGGACTAGAGAGGTGCCAGATATTGATACTACATCAGTAATTAATCTGTCATTGGAAAAATTAAAACATTGAAAATTATTAAAATAAGTGTCTCTGATATACTAAAATATTATTAAAAATAAGTGTGTTTAATAATTTTTTTTCAATGTTAAATTTCAAAAGGCTTCAAAGTAATTTTTTTTTAGGTTTCCTGATCTGATCAAAAAAACTTGGTATGAACTGGCAAAATATTTTCATCAATTCTAATTTTTACTTTTTATCTTACCCTAATGGTAATCCCAATTGGGGGCTGTGTGCCTTTGTGTTTGATCTGTGAAGATGTTGCTTGGAAAAGTCACGAGATCCATGGATAGGCAGTGCTGTGAGAATAGATAATCTCTCTCACCATGCAAAATGACAGATACGGCCATATCAGAAAACTGTAAAGCTTGTTTTAAGGAAATAATTCAGTATTGACCTCTTCTAAATCATCACATATGGTATATTTAGTGGGATTTTGCAAATAGGAAATAAAAGATTTGTAAGAATAAAGAAACAAAGCTGAAGTCATTAACTTGCAGAGGGTCATATCTACATGGCCTTGCTTTTCTCTTCCTTATGTTTTTTTAATGACTTACAAATTTTTTTACCATTAGACCGTTTCAACTAAGTCTAAAGTAGAGATGTTACGTTCTGTCTTGTCAAAGTAGTCTACCACTTTTTTTCTCCTGACAGTATTATTGCCCTGCTGTAGACATTTTGGAGGCCATATAATTAAATTTGTTTTCCAGGCTTTTTTGTAATTAATTCTTATAACAAGTTTTCAAAGCCTGGCTACACCATGGGACTCACTGGACAAGATAATTAAGAAGGGCCTTTTTGTGTTCAACTGGGCATAATTGTTTCTATTACAGGACACAAAAGATCATAAGCTAATAACTTTTCCTTTTAGTTGAAGAAGTTATGTTTTCTAGGTAGAACAATACAATATGAGATAAAATATAGGCTGCAAGTGATGGACTTGATGTACAGAGTTGATTCAGGAAACTACATAAGCATAAAACCAAAATCCTAGAAACCGCTATTTTAAACTTGAGGAGAAGTAAGAGCCAATGTTTTGATGTAAGCTGCTTTGGACAGCTATTTGTTATTAATCATAACCTACACTCCTAACTGCAACTTATGTCTCTAGCTTTAAGTATGGAGAAACTTCGTATAAGCAAATAAATTTTAAAAAAGGGTATTTTCAACTCTCTTGCGCACCATGCAAGTTCCACAGCAAGGGATGGAAAGCTCAGCAAGCTGTCAGCCATCCTTATTCTGAATTCTCTGTAAAAAGGAGCAGCAGGCAGGCAGAGGTCCAAGGTTAAGTGCGTGGTGGGCTAAGTGATGAAAGAAATGATGTTACATTCTTTCTCTGGGATTTCTTAATTGCATATCCTCTTCCTGCAATATTCATTTCAGTTGTATGCTCTTGAGCAAGTACTGAATTCCTTGCGTTTTTTCCAGTCATGAATGGCGTTTCCTTCCTACTGTAAATTCATTCACAGTGACTATTTTGCAATATTTACTCAGTAGATCGTGCAATGCAGAAAATATTCTCTAAGCAGAGAACAATACTGTGTCATTCTCTATTTCAATCATATCACTAAACGTCATTTCCAAAGTAGATGGTGTCAAAATGCCCCAGAAGTAAATTACATCTAACAAATGGGACTTGTTTCAGAGTATCTTTCTCAAGCTGGGAAAGAAGATATGAATTAGATATGTGGCAAAGTGAAAAAATTCAGAGTAAGGCATCCTGAGATGTTTTATGCCATTTGTATCTTTTCAGTATTCAAAATGTTCTTCTCTATATGAGTATTTATGACATGCTATCAGTATCTTTGCATAATGTCCAGAAAGCAGTATGGCTATACAGTTGTTTGGGTTTTTTCCACCTTGTCTTCAGCAGAAAAGCATGGGGACTCTCAAGTTTTAATAAAGTATTAAAGCTACTGTTTCTATGATGCTGGCGTTTTTTATGCTGCATTGTGTTCAGGTGAGACAGCGTAGAAATAGGGACAGTGTTTGGAAAGGGCTTTTTTGAGGTAAAATATTGGGTTTGTGTGGCAAGGTTTTGGTAGCAGGTGGCTTCTGTAAGAAGCTGTTACGAGCTTCCCCTATGTCCAACAGAGCCAGGGCCAGCTGGCTCCAAGACAGACCTGCTGCTGGCCAAGGCTGAGCCAATCAGNTGATTTGACTAGTAATAAATTAAACTGGCATCATAGAATCATTAAGGTTGGAAAAGACCTCTGAGATCTAGTATAACTGTCAACTCAATACCTCTGTGCCTACTAAACTATGTCCTGAAGTGCCACATCTAGATGTTTTTTGAACACCTCCAAGAATGGTGACTCCACCACCTCCCTGGGCAGTCTGTTCCAATGCTTGACCACTCTTTCAGTAAAGAAACTTTCCCTAATAACCGATCTAAACCCACCCTGGTGCATCTTAAGGCCAAGTCGAGTCTGTTTTGCCCGTAACAATAATTGCTGAGTGATGTCTCCCTGTCCTTATCTCGGCCCATGAGCTTTTAATTGTATTTTTTTCTCTCCCCTGACCAGTTGAGAAGCGAAGTGATAGAGTGGCATTGGTGGGCACCTAGCATCCAGCTAGGCTCAACCCACCACGCGTAGAAAGTTAAAAAGATGCAGCTTGCTGAGGTCCTGCAGGAATTTACTCTATAGTCCAGCCTCTATTGCTGAAGAAGCAAATGGAGCCTGGGGTGTTGCTGAATCTTTGGCATGTCCTGAGACAGAATACAGAGAATCCCAAAAGGAAAGGAGTGAGCACAGCACTTGAACCTGAATCGAAAGATGATAAAAAGATAGGGAAAACACTGTGCTTAATCTTGCATGTTGCTGAGGAAATTAGCAAAACAATGTTATTTTGCATAACTTAGTTTCCTAAATGCAAGCTTTTTTATTGATGTAGTCTCCAAAAGTGGTAAAGGTTTGGATTTTGGCATGAGGTCTCTTGGCCAACTGAAAGAGAAAAAGCATTGCTCTCAGAGAGAGTAGCATGGTTGGTGTCAGGAGTGGTTAAAGGCAAGCAATGAGCATACAGGTTGTCGGAAAATACTTAAGTTGCACTTTGCAAATGTAGGTGAAACCTACAGAGATGAAGGTATTTCAGTGGCAAACTACAGCATTGAATATTTGATTAAATGGAGACACTGGAAGTGTATAAGAATCTCATTTTCATGTTAGTTGTATATTTTCCAGTGCTCACATATGAAATCTGTTGAATTGTGGTATCATGTCTTTCTGTATATACAAGAATATTTCCTCTACTATTAATTAGTTTGTCAGTTGCTTCATGCTGTTAAAATAAATGAACCATGTTTTTATCAATCTAAAGAAGTCATATACATGCCTATCTATGTATTCTTTCAAATTGTTTTGTATATGGCTTAATTCATACAATTTGAACCAAAACCTAGCACTGCAAATGTGCTAGTGCTTAGTCTCATAACTGTTGTACTTGTTACATTATCTTACAGTAGTGCTCTGATCCAGAGGCGCGTAAGTTAAGTAGCTGCTCAGTGTTGTGCTTCATCAATATTTTGTGTGTTATATGAAAGGCATGGTGATTATGCAGCCCCAGAGAGTAGGGTCATGCAGTGTTAATGCATTAATTATAAACCTATATGAAAATGGCCACAGCTTGCTAGTCCTCTGTAGCCGCAGAACAGGAAAGACATTTTTGTTTCTCATTTAAAGGCAATTGTCTATGGGTTGTGTGTTTCGCTAGACCAGGTTCTACAGCCTTCCAGATTGAGTTGCGTCTGTGCTGACAGGAAGCAGAAAAGTGTGAGTCTTGCTCATTTTTTGCACTTTTCTGCCCTTTTTAATTAAATGGCTTAAAACACACTGTGATGACAAGTGCTGACTTCCTGTGGTTTTGCACTGTGTTGTGTCATCCAGAGAAAACTAGAAACAGTTGTGTCCAAAGAAAAAGACAATATGAAGTGACATCTTGTGCTGGCCTGCAGGAACTTGATTGCGTTAACTCCCTAATGGAGAAGCTAATGTATGTCAGCATTGTACCGTGTGTAATGAGCTCCGACTGGAGAGAATGGCGTTTCCTCTAGTTGAATATTTTGATTAATTTGCAAAATATTACTGCAGCTTTCATTTTTACCTATGACTGGTAAAGACCGTTAATTTAGATATTACTGCTCTTTTTTTTCATTGCACAGTTTTAAAGGAATTCAGTGAAGTGAAAGATCAAATGATAAATCACTAACATTTACTCAAAATGTAAATAAATAACAAAATAATTAAGTACTGGGATCTATGCAATAGGGTATTAAAAAAAAACCCCACACTTAAAAAGGAGCAACTATTTTCATGTCCAGGTAGTTCTCTGATGATCAGTTCATATGCAAAATCATAAACTAACACATGCTTTATATATAGCAAATTTGAGGTCCTTCATGGTATTTAAATGAAGTTTTCTCATCAGTAGCAAAACTTGCATCAATATATCTAGGGATATATATATAAAAACTTTTTCTTTTGAAGAGCAGGGATAGTCTTGTGGATAAGACACTTACCTGAAAGCAGAAAAAAATCCTTTTCTGCCTCAATTTCTATGTCACCCAGCAATCTCTTAATATCTTAATTATCATAATTGTCAAATGGAAGTAACAGTTTTCCCTTACCTTGCCTACTATAGATTTTATTGTCCTTAGACCTAATAAGAACCATTCCTTACTTCATCAGTGACGTTTACAAGTAATCCTGAGCTTGGTTGCTCAAAAAGTTTCCACTGTGCAGTAATCATAACACAAGACTATCAATAGTTAAAATCTGTTCATTGTTAGTGTTCTTTATCTAACAGAGGACTCATAAGGTGGAAGTGCTGAACTATTTCATTCCTTCTTCTTTCTACTTGTAAGGAATTTTCCTTGTCAGGATTTATTAAGCATTCAGCAACACTCTCAATGCTAATGTTTGCATGACCTGTAAAAGATGTTACCATTAAAGTTTCCAAGGCATGTAGTGATACTAACTGGTGTCTAAACGATTCCAAATTAATTTAAAAACAGGGAAGTGAAAATTTATGCAAGAAACAGTTTGAATTGAATGCACAGTTCTTAGAGCAGAAAATAACTTATGAAATTAATCTGGAAGGACAGTCCTGGCGCCATTGGAAGTTACCCTTCAGGTCATGCATGGACCTCCTCACCTAAACGCGTTCTGCTTTGATACACCATGCACGTGACAACTTAATACTCCACTAAGAAAGCAAAAAGAGTTTATACATAAGCACCCTGCAGGCCTTTCTGGGAACACTTTGCTGGTCCTTTCCCTGGAAAGGAAATCAGATCTAGAAGCTTAAAGAGTGAAAAAGCTACCCTGTAAAAATTCAAGATTTGTTTGTTTTTTTACCATTTTTTGTTTGTTTGTTTCTTACCACTGAGGATACTTCTAAGAAATTACTTCAACTCTAAGAACTTCAGTAAGTTTGGCTTTCTATTTCCTACAGTGTTATGCATTTAAAAACCATTTATAGTCTATCAAATGCTAAGAAGCAATGACATCAATCCAATTTGCATTTTTTATGCATTTTGAAAGTAGCTCTATCATTCAAATAGACAGTTTTAATACTTTTTTTTATGCACAGATTCCCTGACCAACACGTGGACTAGAAGTACTGTGAAAATTTTTTAAAGTCTTTACATGGAAGAAATTTATGTCTAATGTAAAGCCTCAAAGGGAATTACCAAATCCTTTAACTGTGTTAGATCACAAAGAAATAAGCTGCATCTACAAAAAAGAATTTTTTCAACAGTTCTAATTAAGTAGCTTTGGAGAAAATATGCAGCCATTTTGTTTGTACTGCACTTCTTATGTAAATGGCACTTCAGATCAGCTGCATGCTTAGTCACACGAGTCTTCCACTGAATTATTCACAGAAACACAGCAGCCTCATTGGAAAGAAAATCTTTGCTGTGTAAGTAAGGTTGACCCATGGTTACTTTAATTCCAAAGCCTCAGGGAAGAGGTGAGCTGCTCAAAGAGTGATGGTATGTGCCACATGGAAGGTTCTTGAAGCTGCATGACAAAGTACCAATTTGATGTGCAAACAAGATAATTAATGTCATTTGGACATTTGTATGACTGCATACATAATGTCACTTATTCACTTAACCTAGAGCTTTTGAAGATCTTTTTCTATTTTTTTACACAGCTGTAACATGTATCTTTATCAACTATTTCCTCTGTGTAAGAGGCTTGTATATTATCACAGGGTAATGTTGTTCAGTTCACAGTTTATTAAATTGGGATCAAAGCAGTCTATAGATTTTATTTATTTATAGATTATTGATTGCCCATTAGTGAATTATACCTTCAAGATTAATATTAGTAATACAACAGATAAAAAAGTGTCTTGAAAATCGTACTTCCTTTTTGAAATATGCCAGTAGTAGTAAGTGAGAAAATCAGTTGGGCTGATGGGGAGAAATTAGAATTGCAATGACATTAAATATGCACAAATACTTATCATCTACGCACAGTCATTGGTAATTGGGTGCTCAGATACTACTCTTATTTCTTGATTCAACCACATAATATGGAATATTGCATTCAAAAAGCCATCCATGTGCTTTTTATATACAAGAAGCAAGTTTACAAAAATCTAGACATATTCTTGGACAAAAATGGAGTGTAACAGAAATGGCATTGTGGCATGCTTGTTCCTTAAAGGTACTGTTGCTAAAATATTTGATATTATGGAGGACTAATAGCACTAGCCTAGTCTGTATTTACATAAGACCATTACCAAGAAAATATTTTGATGGAGTGGGATGTATAAATGTGTCAAAATACAGAAGTGTTACATAAGAAAAAGTGCAACTTCTGAAGACTAGCATCACCTCATATAAATGAAATCACCTGGTATAGGAAAAGCACTGGGAGCAAATAGACAAGCAGTTTATAGCGGTGAAAAGCAATTGCCATGGCATGCTGGGCAGTTGGATGTGTCCTGTTACAGGACATCATGTTCCAAAGAGGTATCTGTGCATTATAAAGGCTAATGGAGGCACAAAGTATTGAACAGCATGTACAGAAAGAAATTCCATTAACTTTATTTTAATTGTTGCTAGTCAGTGTGTATCCATAGAGCTTTGCAAATATATGAAGGCACAATGCCATTTCTGATTCCTGCACCGTTCCAAACAGACAGTTGAAGAAAAGCATAGCAGAATTTTTTATCTGAGGTTACTGCAAGGAACTGAGCATTTATACCACTCCAAAGATGATGATCATTAACTGTAGTTGTCCAGCATCTTTGTGTATACCAACACAAAAAGCACTTTGTGCTTCATGCCCTCACAAAAACCACTGCCTGCATCCATCCCTGTGTGTGAAGGTATTACATGTTGGCTGAAGATCTTTGCAGAAAATTCTTTTTCTGATTATCCTGTGGAGGGCCTTGCTTGCAGAATCAGAGCTCCTCGACAAAACTTGACCCATTTTCACTCGCAGACTTTTTAAATGCTGGGGGTTTTTTTTCAGGCCTTTTAGTATTAGGGCATCGTGAATCCCATTACAAAATGTTTACAGGTCATAGTAAGCAGGGATGATTTCTCATCTATTGTATTTCTTATCTCTTTCCAGATCACCTTGAGAACAGAGTATGTTCATAGGATAAACTTTAGTCCAACCATTTAAATCTTTAACAAATTGATTTTTTTTTCTTGTGTGGGTGGGGGTCACTCTCACAAAAAATAATGCAAGCCAGGGAAGAATAGTCTGGCTTATAGCGACTTTCATCTGAGTGTTTTAGAATGATTTATAGACTATTAATTAGTAAACCCTTACAGCACCTTGTGTGGCAAGTTCTGCTATTTACCTACAATAAGTAGGGATTTTCAAAATCATCCAGCAACTGGCTCCAAAGAAACTGAAATTTCCACTGTTTTATGCATGTAGGCAAGGCTAAGGTGCACATACATCCAGAGAAAAAGGGAAGAAAAATCTAGGCAACAAAATGAGAATAACATTTGTGCTATTCTCCAGTCTGTTTCCTCAGTCATCTGAGGTCTATAGGTAAAATTGCTTTTTAGTATATAAGACTTCTTCTGCTCAGTGCACATAGTTTGTAGTCTTTTGTTTCAAGAGAAAAAAATTCTAACTCTTCAAAGGCTCTTTAGAGATCTCTTTGATGTGTGTCATTTAAGTCCATTTTGGGCTGTGTCTGGTACCATCTCTGAGATTTTACGTGAGCATAACACAGAGTTTTTTAAGCAGCCATTGAGGAAGATCTCCCAGGATCATGTAAGTTATAGTTGCCAGTCCTGAGTACTTTTCTTCAAGTTTCTGGCAGGTTTTTCTCTTTGCTTAGCTGACTTGAAATAAATGAATGTATAAAGTCATGAAGACCAGGCACCTGAAAATGTTTAAATTTTAGTCATCACACTTCAAAATCATCTGGATAGCCATTGGGAAGCAATACAATGAGGGAAATTTCCCCAGGCCTGGAGATATGTGAAGAGTGAAAAAAGAAATAGGGGAGAGCAGAAAGTGAATTATACATAAAACACTTCTACGTGGATCAAAGAAAGAAGAGGGGAAATGGTGAAAAACAGGGAGAACAGTTTCACCTTTTGCTTCTTTTCTCTGTGCAGGTGTTCAAGGTTTCCATAGAAACTTGAACATAGTCTGAATTTGGGGAAAATAACATTTCTTCCATTTCAGTTTAACTGCCATAAATGCTATACAAAAATTGATGTGTGGTTTCTGTTTTGCATAACTAGGCCAACTAATTCCACAAAAAACATTCACTAAAGCCAATGAAACTGTTGAGCTTTATGGTGAAATTATGAATATAGTTTATTTTTACAAGTCGCTGGAACAGTTTTGGTCATACAACAAAGCTAAGTGGTATCAGGAGTTAAAATGGAGCTTGTCTTTCATCTCAGCAGGTGATGCGCTTACATTATAGTGGTTAAATGGATTTCTTGAAATATATATATCTACAGTTCCCACTGTTTATGCAAAAGGATGATACTTTTCTTTAAAGAAACACTTCTCTAATGTATATTTTTTTGGTCTTTCTGCAATATCTAATATTAGTTTCTATTAAAAAATAATGTTGTCTATATTATGGTATGTTATTATCTAATGAATAACATCTAGAAATTTGATAAAAATTAATTAAAAATAAGCTATGCAAAATGAGATACATACCAAATGTGCTGTTTGTAGTTGGTGTATATTTTATTTTTTTCTGAGGATGGCTATATATGTCTGTAATTAATTCAGATGTTGTCAGTCTGAAGAAGCTGATAGTTACTCTGGCATTACCACCTCTTGATACCGCCAAGGTATGAAACATTTTTGAATGGAATTCATAGGAAAATGTTAATTTTTAAAGTATGTCTTCCATGAGAAAGTTAGAAGTTAAAGGTGTTCATTATGGACGGACATTTTGCTCAACTGTAATCTGCAAAATTGCTCCTTCAGAAAGCACTGAGTTAAACTGTAGCTTCACATCCTAATTTGAGGGATTGGATTTGTGTGTGTCTATACCTGCCCAGGAGAAAAATTTAATTGAGTGTATCATGGGGAAAGGCAGTTTCAGTTTTATGTTAAGAGGCAAGTAAGTTCAGTTCTACAGAGGGATACGGACACTCCAGTGTTATGACGTCGGAGATGACATTCCCAATCTTTGTTACAAAGGCCTTTCTACACTTTTTCACAGTAATTGATCATAGAACTTAGTTCCTTTAAAAAAAAAAAAAATCAGTAAGAATATGGGAGTCCCTATTCCGAGATGAGGGGGCAGAAATGAGGAGCATCACTGGGCACAGGCAAATGAATAGTGTGTGTGTGTGGCTGGCGGGAGGGAGGGATGAGACAGCAGGGCTGCTGCCAGGGCGATTGGCATGGCAGTGCCCTCCTAAAGTCCATCCTTGGACTTTAATGCATGACTACTACAAGGTGCTCCTCAAATTTTGTTCACAGTGAAACTGTTGGATGCTGTCCACCACATGGCATCACTTACTCAGCTAAGCATGGACACATGTACAACACAGCTCTGTTTATGGTAGAAAACAGGCTGGATTAGTTTGGGTTTGGATTTTGATAAGAACTCTAAACTATGGTAATTCAATTCTGTGTAATTATGGCAAAATGAAAATTTCAGCCTGTTTTTGTTGTTGATTTTCACTCTATCACTTATATCACATTTAAAAAATCTCCTGTCTGTGCTAAAAATGAAATAGGTACAATTCTTTCTATACACATAATATTGTTCTTAAGGAATAGATTTGTTCTTAGATAGAAATACACACTTCAAAAATTGTCTGTTGAAAATAACATGTTAGTGGAGAAATACTGAATACATGAAAAGAAAGTTTTCTTGAGATTAAGCCTAAAATGTCAATAATATTCTCATTATTAACATTTAATATTTACATGGTATATCCTATCACTTTCTTTGTGATGATTAAAAAAATTTCCTTTACTTTTTTAGGACGTCTACTCTTTCTCTTCTGCTGTAAATATTTTTCTGCTTTTATTTTTTTCCCCTTCTTTTCTTCATATTTATATGTAAAACCAAATACATGGTTCAGTACGCATGCATTTTGGTAATATTCCTATTGCCAGTCATACACATATTCTGACTTTAATTCTTGTCTATGTCAGTGGAATTATTGCAATGATGGTTTTAACTTGTGCTCTGGATGGCCATGTCCGCAGTCTGTAAAAAGTGTCTCTGACTTCCATGCAATTTGAATCAAACTATATTGGTTAGTA
This sequence comes from Scopus umbretta, assembly GCA_013400535.1. Classification (NCBI taxonomy): domain Eukaryota; kingdom Metazoa; phylum Chordata; class Aves; order Pelecaniformes; family Scopidae; genus Scopus; species Scopus umbretta. Next base: position 37,800 of record VZTL01019641.1, on the reverse strand, counting down.
CCTCACAGTCTCGCTGAAACATTTAACATACAGTATGTCATAGTGTGTTGTTTCCTGAGTAATATTGGCAGAAAATGTGAGCTGGAGGCTTGAATGCTAAATTGAGGATGTTCTCATTTGAAATTATTTTAATTATACCTTTCATGAGCATTAAAATTAATAAATACAAATTAAAATTAAAGTAGTGGTTAGTTGCACTAAACAAGAAAGATGTTAGATGCTACTCATACAGCTTACTGAACTACCGGAAAACACTTAACACTGTGGGGCTGAGGGCAGACAAAGATCAAAAAGGGTATTACAGAACACCCACAAAATTACCCCAGTGAAAAAAGGTCTGTCTGATTGACCACTCCTAACACTTGCCAATCTGATAAGAGTATTTGCTTAAGTTGTTCATAGAAGAAACAACAGAAATATAAAAGAATCCCAAATAATAAAAAAGCATAAATTACAATTTGTAAAATTTTTGCAAGTGTCAACAAGTGAAAAAAGGTCTTGGCCACAGTTGATAAGGAACACATTGACTTAAAGTTGGGTATTGAAACTCTCTCTTAAAAGTTTTTACCTATGGTTGAGATTGAAACTTTACACTCTCAATGTCTTGAAATCATCTTTGAAGATCTGAAATGCACGGTTAAAATACGGTCTTAATATGCATCAATTTTAAATAGACAGAAAAGCATACATGCACACAAAAATTTCAAAGTGATCTATTTCGTGCTTTATTACAGGATGCTTCAGTACTTTTCCCATTACCTGAGAACTTGACTCGTGTTTAGTCTGTATATCTCTAAAATAGATTTATTTTATCTTAAACTTTGCAGCTTTCTCACCTCATCACAATTAAATATGCTTATATTTTTTTCCTGATCTTATATCACCATGTACAGAGTAAAAGAGCCATAATCTGAGATTTTATCACAAGTTAAAATCTGTAGACACGTGGTATTCCTCAACAGTGAATACAGTTAAAAAACACAATAACCTGGATATATCTTGTGATTAGCAGGGCAATCTATTTTTAAGCATTAGAAGTTTACTATCATTCAATTCCTTGAAAATGCAGCAGAAATTGCTTCTTATTTTGAAACATTCTAAGCCTTGAGAAATTAAAAAATAATAATAATAATTTTTCATTGGGCTACAGCTAATTTGGACTCTTGAAGTTTCCATAAATATTGTTTTCCTAATAAAGAACTGCTTGATAGGTTCTAAAGTTCTTCAGAGAGTTAGGACCTTGTTTTATAGACCTCTGCTAGTAAATTTATTCCCTGGTTTAAATCTAAAAAAAGTCCAGCTGTTTCCAGTGTTGAATTCTTAATGACTGAAATATTGGATTTATTTAGTCATGATAAATAGGACAGCATTTGTAGCATTAGAGGAGAATTAATTCACCGATCTATATTAGTAGGCCTCGATCCCACAATTCAAATTTATGGAGGCCATTTACGTGAAAGTCAATGCCAGCATTTTACATCATTAAAATGAACAATATGATCCATGGGATGCCAATATAACAGCCCTCCAGGACCTGAAAAATTTACTAAGACTAGCATTTATTCCATTGTTGAAAATCCTTGGAAAGCACTTCCAGAAAGCTCTTAGATACTTCTGTTTCATGGTGGCAGTACAGGTGGTTGGATTCACAGTCTAGTGCTTCTACTTATGTTATGTGGTAAACAAACTAGATTTTATACTAGTAACAAAAACTAGGCCAAGTTGTTTCATTTATTATCACATTTGTAACAGATGTCACTTAATATTTTGCTTACCATCTAAAGTGTGATAGGAAATTAATAATATACTTTGAATTTCTCATTGTAACAAAATGTTGGTTTGATCAATTATAATGTTGATTGTTGTGTACTAACTGAAAAAGGTACTTTTTATATGAATTCATTATGGTTACAGGATACTTTGGAGGATGATATTAGAGAAACTAACTGTTTTTCCAAACAGACATGATATAAGTCCTTGAAGGCAGTGACACAATTTCATTAATTTTATAAGCACTGGGTCAGCATATCTCCCAGCACATTTGGTTGTGATCACAGGAACAAAGTTGAAAACTTGAGGCAAAAATACATGCATGCACCTCTCATATAAAAACACAAGCATCTATCAAGCACTATCAAAAAAAGTCTCTTCTAAATGAAGGTCTGAATCTCTCAATGGAATATCAATTTTACTAATTGAACTAAGTGGAGTATTATTTACAGTTGTACAGAATTTAAAAATCATAAGATAGAAAGACCAGATATTATTTATTAGCATACTGTAATTACTGGTATTTTTGTTGTGATTTCTTCCTCTCTTGATAATAAAACCACATTTTATATTGAGATTTCTCTTTTCTCTTTTCAACCCCTCTTTTTTTCCCCCAAAATACGAACCAATATAACCTGCTACAATAAAATTAATTGTCAAAGTATCTATTATACGCATTTCTGAAGAATTAAAAAAAATCTGGCATATATTATCCAGGACAAAATAATCTTGATACAATTTATTTAATTTCATGATTCATTAATGCATCTTTTCCCTTGGAGAAACAAAAGTAAGTCTTAATTATGCATTGAAAGGACTGTATCTATCTAAAAATATGTACCTTAGTCTAGTATGTGGTTTATATCTGTAGATAATGAATAATAAGGATGCGACAGGCTTATAGTTATAATGTTATCTATATAAAACTGGAATTGATGAAGTTGGTGATTTAAAAATTTCACATAGCTTCTGGAACAAGAAACACTTTATTTTTTTTTCCCAAAATAAAGTATTGATTTAACTTATGGTCACTGATTGTATTATGAATAATTAGGATCTTCTTTCAGTAATATACACAGATAGATTAGTGTTTGCTTTAGCAAGAGTGTTCTGGAGACACTAAATGAAATAACAAAGGAAACTTTAAAACCGCAGGAGATATGTCTGCAATCCTTAGAGGTTCAGAAGCTTATATTTTAGGTGCTAGAATTATACAGACAGAAAATAGTTAATATGAAACTGATCTTGCAGTTTTGTGGCTAACTGTACTGTTGATCACAAATCTTGTCATATGTGTATCAGACATTTGACCAATGTAGAATTTATTTTCAAGCAGCCCAATTTCTGATTAGATGACTTTTTCAACTGTTAATTTGACAAAATTAACAAAAAGACAAATTTAAAAGTAAATAAGATTATTTTAAAATGCTCTTCTTTACTGGAAGGTTATAAGCCAATCTTCTCACTGTCAGTGGCTTAGGGGAAAAAAAAATACAACACAAATAACCAATGTAAACCCTTCCCTAATGCACTAACATTAAACTTAGTAAGCATTACAGCCAGATTTAAGCTCAGATGCAAAGAATAGGTTTGTTATTTCTGACATTCTGCTATTTTTGACCTATGCTAGCCTGTGTGAAAAAAGCATTAGAGAAGTTGCATGCAAAGCCAGGAAACAATCAGAATTTTAATTAGTGCTGATAATTGTATTCATATGGGCAGTTTCCATAACTTGTTCTCAGAAGGGTAGATCCTGGATTGTTTTTTAAGATGTATTTATAGTCATGTTGCCCTAACCAGATTGCTTCTTTTAGCCTTGATGTTGCCTTCTCTGGCCTGAAGGACTATGTTACTTACATTTTGAGAGCTACAGGCATTTCACCATTTAGAAAAAAAGAAAATTATACTCAAGTGATCCGAACTGAACATTTTTCAGACTGAATAGCAGATTAACAATGGAAAATGAAAGTGATAGACCCAGTCATTACTTAAGAAAATCCATCAGAGTCACAGAACTTGTTGCCACCTGGGACAGGTTCACAAATTTTAGTAAAAACAATTCAGCTAATGAGCAACCTGTAATGGTATTCAGTGCATTGACAATATGACTGATGGTCAGGAGTGTTGTGTTATGTCGTTACCTCTCTCAGTATTTACTGTATGTGGTTGATAAAGTCATTTGACGTTTCTGCATCACTGTGTTGTTGTGAGGCAAGTAATGCTGATCTATCTTGGTAAAATTCAATTAAGTCTGTTGATAAAATAGCCCGTTTTGTGCTAAATAATGCTTACCATTTAGCTCTTCTGCGATGCTTCAAAAGTATTGGGAAGGGAGCTATAAAACTCAGCTGGCATGTAAGTGTGTGTGGATGTAAAAGGTATATGATTAGATGCAATAATCGTTAGATGGGTTTCACTTTGAAAAACAAAATGTGGACATGAGATATTTTCTTCCAGTGTAAGGAAACAGATTCAAGGCAGAACAGCAGTTTCTTTGTAAACTGAAGAAAACCATGGGAGAGAACCCAATGCAGGTGGTGATTTTTTTTTTTCTTTTTAATGGAGGCTATTTCTGGTATTCTTATCACAGATGTGCACACAATGTACAATAGAGAATACCAGAAGAATGTAATTATATATTTTTATATGAAATCTAATTATTCTTCTGTGCTACTATCTCAAACAATAAGTGTTTTAATATTAAAACCGCTTCTGCCAAACATCTTAACTATCAGAAAATTATTGGGCTGAGGTTGAAGTTAAGTGAAGAGTAATTAAATTATCACACTTAAAAACAATTTTTAACTTGAGAATGCCTGAGTCTGTATTTGTGTTTCTAACAATATTGATGTATATTTGTTCTAAATGCATACATATTAAGTACTTTAAATTTAGGGACCTTTCTGCCTGAAAGAGATCAACTTTGGTATTATTTTTACTGATTTTATGACTTCTTGTGAGCAGGAAATCCAAATTAATGACAACTATGAATATGTGAAGGCAGATTACAATTAATAAGGAAATTGATTAAATGCTCAATATGCTGTGTTTTTCTTTAAATAATGGCATATTTATATTTTTAAGCAAGTCTTATAAAGCAGACTTATTATTTCATTTATGTCTTAATTTAGGTTTTCTGTAATTCTCATTATACGATGGATACTCATAATCCTTCTACCTCTGCACTGACATAAAGTTGCTAGTGTAAATTTTTGTAGTGACCATGTTTTAAATGCTTCCCCTATAAATTGGGTAGCTGGACACACTGTGGGTGATCTTGAAAGTGTTTTGAAGAGTATTCATGAGCCTCCAGCTTTTAAATTCTTAAAATCTCATTTAAACTTTTCTTGGTTTTATCTTCAACAAAGAACTTTGTGGAAAAGCTATACAGGACTAGCAATAAAGAATACATTGCAGTGCATGACATTCCATTTCTTTGGAACTGGGGAGATTAATGAACTTGCCTGTAGGTTAGCCACCGCTATCTGTAGTGATACAGAAATAAAATGCCCATAACTGTAATGCGTCTCTTTTGCTTAGGTCAATGCCAGCCTTCTCTCCAGATAGGTTCTTTTTAGATTGTTTTTCTTTTCAGTTTTTACTATATTAGCATGCCAGCATTTTAAGAAATATTTGTAAGTACCTCTTGAAAAGAAGTAACATCTGAAAATGAAACGCCTCTGAAAATGGTATATTGTAGTTATGGTATGGAATTTTAAGGACTACAGGAAGGAACACGTTGCTTTAAATGTCTAACATTAATCAAAAGCAAGGCCTTGCTAGCAGGGATCAGATTCAAGGAAATATTTTCAAAATTAAGTTATAATTACACTTACTTATTCAATTTCCACAATCCTCTTGTGTATCATGATATCCTAAATGTTTTGTCCCAGTTTTCCAAATTTTATTATAAAAAATTTATTGGCATTCAGGGAATTTTTGTTTAATATCCTGTACTATATGATCAAGATTTCCAAACAGGCTTCTTAGGCCATATTCTGAAGTCCATCTAATTCCCGAGTAGTGTTCTTTTTGTGGCTTTTTGGTAAACTATTCATGTTGATTTCATTATACAGTCCATTAGGGGAACCTCTATCTCTTCATAAAATTAAAAATATTTTAAATGTAATTCTTAGTATGTAATTAGAAAAATACTATTCAAATACATAAAAATAAGTTAAAACCCCCCACCTCCTCACACATGTAACTTTTGCTTATTTTAATTCCGTTCATAGTGTCCTGGTTGATAAATAAGGTGTGCTGACAGGTGTATTGTGGGTGTTTTAGCAGAAGGAAAAAGGGCTGATATTTTCATGATCTGTTGGTTTTTTTCCAAGAAATGGGAATTTATTTTTCACCAAACAAACCTTTAGTTTGACTAATCCTCAACACACACACAACAGCTGAGAACATGATTTTCCCATTTAAAGTATTTAAATAAGAAACCAGCAAAAGTTTTTTAGTCTTCCTCAGTGTTTCTTTCTTTTGCCATGGCAGAGCACATATTGGGATCCAGATGTGCAAATGTTCATGTTTCTGTAATTAAAAATAAGAAGGAAAAAATGAAGGAAAAGCAAAGGTTGCATTGGATGGTTCATGTGAGAAAGTCAGTGAGTTTTATTTGAACTTTTAGTAGTAATATTTTAGAAATTTTGAGAAGATTAGATAGAATATGTTGAATCTCTGTTCATATCTTGCACTAAGTGCTTCAACAGTGAGAATAGTAAATATTCTGCTATCACCTTCAAGATCTTCAAGAATGCTTATGAAAAAAACTACATACAGCTAAAAATAACGGATGACAATTTATCTCCTACTTGATAGCCAAAGTCTTATCCTAATGCGTCTTAAATGTAAGGAAAGGGATACACAAAGCAGCCAAATGCACAGAAAAAGACACAGGGGTTCAAATTATCCAAGAATGCCTAGGGAAGAGGGAAATAGTATGGTAATCTTTTCTTGGAAGAAAGAAGGAGACATACAGATAATATTACAAGCATCATAACTTTTACTTTTTTTTTGCTGCTGCTGGTGGGCATCCCTGCATTATGGTGGTAAATGAGGAGAACAAAAAGGTTAGATGGCCTTTCACAGCTTTGTCTCCCTTTCTTATGAAACTGTGCAGAAACAGTGTGATCTACAATTAGTAGGCTACGACTCATGTGGATTATTAATGCCAAATTAATTACGTATATAAAATACCTTTAAAGTACTACTAACTATTTTGTTGACTATTCAGATACAAAATAGACCACAATGAATTTATGCCTAGCATGCAAATGTATTTTGCCTTGAAGTATTCTTATCGCAGAGCTTCAGATTTATCATTTTTACATGCTACTGCACATTCTAGCAACCAGGTATGCCAGCTTTCATCCTTCAATGAGCTAATTAAGCTAAAGCAAAAGACACTTACTATAGAGGTATGGAAATGAATTTGTGGTCTTTTTTCTGTGAAATCAGGCACATCATTACAGAGCTGGGTGCCAAAATGTTAATTTCCTTGCTCCACAAGGATTTACAAGCACTGCTAAACTGTCTGTTCTTATCAAACTTTACTTGGCTGCAAACGAACAAAAGATTTTAGATCAAATTCCACCATTTAAAGCAATTTGATTAATTACCAGACATGGATTAGATAATTGAATAAAACTCGTACTCTAAGGCATAGAAAAATAGCTTGTAAAATTACTGAAGAACATGAGAAAAACTTCTTCAAATTTCGTACCACTCAGAGTTTCTGTTGCTTACTAATACTTTAAGATGTAAAATGGAAATGGATAGCTAACCTTTCTCAGATTTCTTTCTAACAGCTATCATTATTTCCACCTATGGAAAAAGTACAGCGATCTTGCTGTATATTTCTTATTACAGTATCCAAATAGAGGGTGTGCCAAAAACCCCCTGTACAACATACTAAATTGCCACAATGAGAAATCCACAGTTGATCCCAGCTCCAGATGTCCCAAGACATTAAGAGAAAGACCTCAGCCTTTTCTCGGTACCAGCTTCTGCGCTGTCCGCGTGGAGCTCCATGCTCGCGCTTAGTTCAGTTTATTGTTCGCTACCCCACAGCGAGCGTTTGCACAGTGGCTGGGAGGAGGTGCACTCCCCCCCGTCCGCTTCGGCAAAACAAAGAGCCAAGCTTCTCTGCTTGGCTGCTTCTCTGCTCGCAGGCTGGTTCTCCCTACGGACCTGCACACCACGGCGGGCGGCCACCCAAACGCCATGGTGGTGGCCTGAACGCTGGTTTGCGTTCAGGCCTGCTGGGGAGGGCTGTCAAAGACCTCTGAAAAGCCAAATGCGGGAGAGGGGGGCTCACTTGCCCTCGCCTCCTATCTCTGCAGTCTTGCCCAGATTCCCCAAAGCATTTTGTCGGGCCTCAGGGGCTCTGTTTGACCAGCAGTCTCCTCTCTGTGGCACGCCTGCCATGACTTTTACTAAAAAAGTCACGAATGGTATTCACACATTCAGTGTTTTAAACCGCAGGAAATGAGATAATATCCATAAACAATGCACGTGGTGCAGTTTCAGAGGCACAAAGCAGGACTGGCCTCTATGCCCGGCACGGAGACCTGCCAGGGTTTGCACACAGCGACCCGTGACTGCTGGCAGCTCGGCCCCTTTGAAGGCAGGAGCTGGCAGCCGCGCAGCTGGAGGTCCCCCTGAGTGGCGGGGCTCAGCCGTGATGCCATGAGATGTGGATTGAGACCAGAGAGGGGAGGCCTGAGGCCCCATGGTGGCCTGCGAGCCTCTGCCCACTTGCCCCTACTCCCTCCGGGGCTAGGGGCCCAGGTGGGGTGTGGTGGCACAGGTGAAGGGGAGGTGGTGGCCATCTTGTGGAGGTGAGGGGAGGCAACTCCTCTCACATTTTGCTGGGGACTGTCTGGGAGATGCTTTTGAAAGTTGGTAGAAAGGGGTAACAGGGGCAGCAGAAACAGAATCTAGACAGAGGGAGTTTTGTTCTCAAAAGTTATGTTTGTTATTATTTGGTTTTGTATTTCTAAACCAGAACATAGCTTTTGAGACCAGAGGCTCTTATCATGGCCACTCAAAGTAAAACGCACTGACTGACCAACGGGCAGCACTGTGCTCTATGCACGCTGTCTCCCCATGTAGAGTGAGGTCATGGCACTGTGATCTCAAATTGTCCTTTTGTCTGTCTCTCCTGCCTTCCTCTGAAGCACCAGGTTTGGAAGAAGAGCTTAAGGTCACCAAGCGCTTGCCCTGAGAAGCGTCTGCTGGCAACCTGGTGCCACTGTGGGGATCCAAAATTGAGCTTTTGTGTGAAGTGAAGTTTTGCATTGGTGTCCTAGGGGAAGAAGTTTGGAGGCTGGAATGTTTACTGTTTGTTAGGGAAAAGCACAGCCTGGTAATTTGATCATGAAATGTAGTAGTAGTAGCAACTTTGCCGAGTAGGGTAGTATGGGGTCTGGGCTATGGGGTGGCTATATTGAAACAATTACACCCAGCTCTTCAAAGCTCAAGTCTTTACTGAAATCAGGATACCTTAAATTTTATTAGGGCTATGGATGAATCTCTTGGGATTTGAGCAGGCAGTAGCTGTGAACAGTGAATCATATAGAGTGCCCTAAATCCTATGAAGGGGTGATGATGCCTGTTTGTCTTTTTCTTCTCTCTAGAGTAGTCTCTGAAGGAGGATCTCAGACAACAGCAGTACTGCACACCCTCCAGCAGCTAAGTTGAAGTGTTGGGGTTTGAAGCATCTTGCAGCTAAAGGGAGGAGAGCATCAAAGGTCACATCTTAGTGCCTTGAGGGAGTATCTACTCCCAGTATGGGAAGCCAAAGGTAAGTTTTAATGCATGAACAGTTTTTACTTTCCTTTGGTTATCCTTGATGTGACAGTTTATTTTTTTTACACAGTTTTGACAAATATTTTTCTTCCAGAACTGTGGCTCTATAGAGGGTAGTTAGGTGAATCTCTTTCTAGTAGTTAGGCCAAACAAAGTGGGTTTTAAGCTCAAAACAATGCATATACTGAAAAAAAGCTTTTTCTGTATGATTATTTGTAAATAGCTCGGTGAAAAATATTAGTCTGAGTTTCCTGTGGGGTAGTTGAAACCCTTGTATACTGTTCTTGTTTCAAGGAATATGCATGAAAGAGGAGGAGTTTCCTGTGTAACACCAGACAAAATCCTAGATTTAAAGCAGCAGCTTAGTTTGGTTGGGAGAAAGAGGTCTTTTGCTACTGCTGCTGGTCTGAATGATGTTAATGGAAATCAGCTGAGTAAAAGATCAGTAATTGGTTGCCATAGGTATAGCTTTTCTCCAGAGTCTCAGTGTTGTGCTTCATACTGCTTCTAATTCCTCCATTGTGTTTTGTGTCTTGTCATATACGCTTTTCTCAACGGTTTGATGTAATCCTTTGATGTGCAGCTAAATGATAAGACCAGTTTATTATCCAAGGCAATGGAAAAAAATAACTGAAAACATTTGCCTCGATCATCTTGCAATTTTGATAAAAGGAGTTGAGAAGCATTTGGATAATTTTTGTAGCAGTGTCTCCTGTTGAGGCACAGAATGTGGGAATGTACATCTTCTGGAATGTAAAAAGGAGAAACAAGATTTGCTCTTGTGATGCTGGTGCTTTGTACAGTTTGTTCCCTGTGCTACAAGATGCTGACGAGGGAGAGTGCATATTTTTATTGGAAGTTTGAGGTTTTTTCAAAGTTGCCACAGAGTGAGGTGTTTTGGTCTGTGCTGAGTGAACATACTCTGTCTAGAAGCTTTAAAATCAGAATTTCATTAACTTTTTTCACTTGGCTAATTAGGGGTTTTGAAAACTCTTTTAATTCTCCATTTTGGTTGAGGAATAGAGTCCACCACTGCCTGTTATTTTAAGCCAGTGGAATTAAAACAGAAGAGAGTTTGTCTGTTTATTACTTGGAAGCAAGAATAGCTCTAGTGTGAAATCTTTTCCCTTTGATTTTGAATAAAAGAGATGCAGTGATTTTCATCCTAGACTGGGAAATAAAAGGAAGTCATAACTGCTTTCTCTTATAAAAGTATTTTTTAATTTTTGAGAATTATGATACTGTAGTTAATATTTTTGCCAGGAAGTACATTAAGAATAACCTGTCTTTGATATTCACTGAGTCATAAATAAGCAGTTAGAATGTAAAGATAAAAAAGAAAGTATCTGACCTTTTCCAAATGGATACTAATATTTGTTCAGGGTGATATCCTAGCTAAGAGTTTCCTACCTTCTGAGTCAGGTTAATAAATTAGTGCCTACCAGTCAATTAGCAACTTCAGGCCACTGGTAAACAGTCAATTAGTGCCATACTGCTTTTGTTCTATGGTAAGTCAAACCAATTTGTAATTATCACTTCTCTTTTCAATTTATGGGTATGAATATCTAAAACATAAACAGTTCTGTATCAGTTTATCAAATATATAAAATTAAAAATAAGTCTGGAAATGCAGGAAGGATATTGCAGAATAACTTAGGGTTTTGCTGAATTTATTTATGCTATATAGGAACAACATAAGATTACATGTACACAGTTGAGCTGGAGTCATACTCTTTTAGTTAGGAACTACTTTACAAAAAGTGCATTGTTAAGAGTTGCACTGGGATATAACTGTATACAAGAAAGGTTAGGTGATTTAAATTAGGAAAAGAGCTTAAAAAAAAGCATGATTGTATTGGGAGAATGAACTTGGTGTATTGAGGATATGATTCTGTGTAGGGCCCTTGTTTGGTATGAACTGATACAGATCCTTCTGAAATGCTATTCTGTAAAATATTAATATTCTTCCTACTTCTGTAATTTTTCATTCTGCATCTATAACTTGAGACCAGCGCAGCCCAAATGGCAATCGGAGATAATTCCTGACAGACTGCTTCTCTTTTGCAATGTTTTGTGATGGAGGTGACAGGGAATGGTTGTTAGCCCATTTCTTGGCCTCTTTCCTGATGTTTTTGTCTGTTTCTGTCATTTCTGTAACTTTCAGACATGCTTTTAATGCAGAAGAGGTGCCACTTCACCAGAGCAATGCCTTTCCCTTTTATTTGTCATCAGAGTAACTAGCTAACTACTGTGTAACTGCCCTACACTGTGATTCGGGCAAGCTGCTGCTGGTACCACTTGGCTTAACCACTGCCTATGTCTCAAGGAAAGTGACTTTCATGGCAAAAAAAGGCAAGCAGTTTTTCAGCTTGCCACAGAATAGGCACAGTCTTCAAGGTCAGTCAAACGGCAGCATAAGCATGTTAGGACTTTGGATTTACTTCACGGCCATATAAGATGATCATGGTCTCTGGACCTCCAAGAAGCAACTTATGACCTAAAGAAAATCATAACAGTTCTCCTCAGGTCTGGTTATAATGTCTTTATTGTCTTTACTTTTCTGTTAAATCTCTGAGGTTCTTTTGCTCTTTTTCCCCTGTTGTTTTCTTTAGAAAGCATTTTGTGTGTGTGTGTGTGTCCTGCACTTTTAATGAAAATGTAGGAAGCAGCATGCACTTACTTGAAGCTCCTTTCCTAATGCTTTCCTGCCTCTGTCACTAGGAAGGAACTTGAGTGCACTTTGCAGCAACCTTTCTAATGCACAGAAACCAGGAGAGAGTGCAACATTAAAATTGACCTTTATAATACCTTCTTTACTAAATAAGGTATGTTAGGAAACAAAAGTTGTTATAACTGGCTAGAATTATTAACTCATGGTATCTTTTCAACCTCAAATCTTCAAAAGAGAAGAAAAGCTGCATTTTTATGCTATAAAATAACATAAAACTAGGAACCGCAAGAATCTAAAATTGTATTCTCTCTTAGCTACTTTTTTTACCTTATCTCCCTACACTGAATTGGTAAAGATTTTTGTGCATATTTTTCCCACCCACAACAAAACTTGTGCTTGGAAAACATCAGAAAAACAGGTTTACAACTTCATAATATTACAGGAGACTGACAGAATGTGAGTTTACTGGAAGATTTGGCTTTCTGTATGGATGGGGAAAATAAAAAATTGTTTTTATGCATATGCATACTGTGTATCTCTGTGTGGATAGATGATATGCTGCACGATGACTTCCTAGAATATGGAATACCTTTATATCGCTATCAGTGTGTATTGCCGCTTTTGGCAGCAAGTGTGTTGGCGTAAAGTTTCAAAATTTCATGTGTCAGGAATAAGCTGAAAAATACTTTATCTAGAAATTTGGGGAAATATTTCTGCAATATTCCAGCAGCTTCTTTCCAAGATCCCTACCATAATTACTGTGTTGAGATGGTCTTCTGTGAAGTTTGGCATCCAAACTTTCCCCAAGATGCTCACAGGAAGGACTGCTATAAGGAGCTGGTCTGTCTGACAGCTGCCAACATCTGAACTGCACCTTTGATTGATCCCTGTCAGATAGGGTCTGGCAAATGCACCATCCACCTTCTTCATGCGGATGGTCATATGGGAGTGGAAATACGTTTCAGCCATGTCCCCGACTAGAATAAAATGTTCCTTAACGCATGTTGCTTAATGCTGCGTAATGGTAAGGCAACCACTGTGACCAGTAAGTGAGAGGATATATATATTGTCTTTCTAGGGTGGGAAGGAAGGGAAGGAAAGGAGGTAAATAATGGTGAGAATAGTTTTAAATGTCAAAAAAAAATTAAGAAGATGTTTATTATTATTTTAGTTTTAATAAAAATAATGTATCTTTTGGGCAAATGGAAAATGAGGGGTTAGCTTTCTACTACTCCCCTGTTTACAAGGTATGCTTTCCATCCCATAATGTGCCAACTGCGAAACAGAAAAGTGTTCTAATAAGCTATGTTATTGCTGAAATAACTGCTAGAATTAATGATGACAATTCATTATTAAAAGAAAAGAGTTTTAAACGGAACACAAGCAATGAAATAACCATGCTGCAGCTAAAGCAAATCTTTTTTTTGTCAGTAATGAGATTTTTAACAGAGGGTAGGTGATTCTGTTTGTGGAAGGCAAAGAAACCCTACTTACTCGGTCTCATTTAGTTATCACCAATGACACGGAGAGCTCATAAAAGTGAGGAGTCATACTACGTACCTGAATTCTCTCTTTAAATTTAGTCTGAGATTTTTTAACTTCAAGGAACTGCCTTCATCCAGGGAAATTAAAGAATATTACACTGAAATCTTATACTAATGAATGCTATAGTCAAAATTAAATCCTTTGTTTCTCTCAGTTTACCAAGTTCATCTCTCAGGATACATTTGTCAGCTTTTAAGAGAAGAGGCAATTCTTATCTTAAATTACAATTCCATTAAAATCTTATTGGCAGAAAGGGGGTAATACTATAATTTAACTCTTAGCAGTGCTTTTTTTATACAGTCTCTGCTGATGTCAAATGTGTAGTGGTGTCACTGTGCCACAAAGGTATTTGGGTTGGTACCTTAGTGATGCTGCTTACTGGGTTGAAAGGTTGATACCAGAAAAGAAACTTAGGGGAAGAGTGGCAAGGAAGTTGAAGAATGGCAGCAGAGAATGTGCTGCTTCCTGAATGCAGAGGATTTGGATGATCCACTGCATTCCGTGTACTACCTCTCCCAGAGTAAATCTAAAGAAAATGTTATCTTCTTACAATTAAGATGTACAAATGAATAAAAGTTCCCTTCACAGAACTGTCTAGTTTCAGAGAAGATAAGGACTTTCAGTTATATAACTCTTACAATTAAGATATGTAATGTTTTCTCCTGCATATATGGATTTAAAGCTCCTATCTATTACTAGATATTTCTATGTATTGCTTAGCAGTGCAGTAAATTAGTCAAGGTATTGTTTGAAAATAGATCATAAAATAATTCAATCCAGGGCCTTCAGTGAGATTTAGAAGAAAAAAGCATGGATTTATGAGAATTTAGGAAAGGGGGCGGGGGGGGGGGCA
>VZTL01019641.1:9686-23069 GCA_013400535.1 Scopus umbretta | reverse complement strand
CAGCTTATTTTGTTTATAGCTGCTTAGGAAATTTTTTTTTTCTTAGTATTTCTTTGATTTATTACTTAAGGTATTCCAATTAATTGAGTAGCTGAGCCAACTATAGGAGCTTTTACACTCAAAGCAACTTCTGTATAATTTTTTTTTAAACTTATTTAAGTCATCCTTCTTCCAAACCAGGAAAAAATTGTAAAAATGCAGTACTGAGAATACTTCAATGAGAATTCAGTGTATTTTTTACTCTAAAGATACTAAGTCATAGGAATAGTTCAAAAATGTTTTAATTGTAATTTTTCCTTTACTCACAAATTAGCATGCAAATTAATCAAGTTGCAGAGTCATTGAATTGGCACATAAAGGCTAGCTCAGACTCATAACCATGCTGTGCACAATGTTTGCCCACTCCCTGTTCAGCTGAGTCTTTCTGACTTTGAGCCCTGTCAGTGTAGCACCATCAAGCCCAATGGGAGTGCTGACAAAATCATAGTCAGACTTGGGACCCGAGAAATTCAGGTTTGGGTGTCATCCGTCTGTCCCCCCAAAAAAACTGCAACAAACCAACCATTCTTATCCACACCTACTTCCTTTCTCATGCTGTAGATCATGAAAATTTTTGTTGTCAGTCTTAGTCTGCTTTGTTTCATAAAGAAGTTCTTGATATCGACTATAGGATTTTGAAGGTTAGTTTTGTGTGCAGAAACCTAGTAGAAGTCTCTCATAATAGCAAGTATTGTTTAAAGGGCTTGGGAAAGGCCCTTGTATAAGTGGAGAGCTCAAATAGTGATTATAACTTGCTATAAATTATTATCACTACTTTTCAAACTAGTTTTTAAAAATCCTTTAAGATTAATTCAAAAAACTACATTTAATTACTGCAACAAACTTAATTATATGCAGTTCAGATGTGTCAGGTAATGTTAGCTTAGTTTTGTAGATCACTGTTTCCTTAAACTTTTTACTCTCTAAAATCACAATGGAGCAAAGCCAAACTGTACATAACAAATACGCCCAGTCAAGTATTAGTACTGCATAAAATAAGCTTAGGAATGTGTGAACTGGCTTAAGCTTTCAGTCTATTCACAACGAAATAGCGGGAAATATTTTAATCATTTTTGTGACCATGTGATACTTCTCTCCCCAGCTTCAGTAGTGAAAGCTCAAAAGAATATTAAATAAAGATGGTAACTATTCATGTAAAGCCATCTTCTAGTTTGAACAAAGTAGTCTTTATTGATATCATCTGTTGTGGTTACAGCAAAACTTACAATCAGATCCTTAATGATGCCCATAATGACAGATAAAGCTTATGGACTAAATAGACAAGAGACATAAAAGGAGAGACTACAAAGAGAGATGGAGATAGTGGGTTGTAGCAGAACCAGAAAGAGACTTTGATTTTCACATTCCTCTGACAATATTCTACTTTATCAATTTCATATTCATGTAGGCATTCTGAGGTTTTGGATGGATTTTTGGGATGCTTATTTTAGTACATGGTATAATAAAGTGGAAGATTACCTCTGTATAGAAAATCACCCAAGCAGATGAAACCGCAGCCACACAATGCCCACAGAATCCATTTAAAATAAATACTAATCTTATTAATTTTATGTGATTACTAAAAATACATGAAAAAATACTGAATGTAATCTTTTCTCCTGCAGTGTAATGAGTGAAAAGCAAAAGTAGGGTGTTCTCAAATCAGAACATCAGTAAAGTGAACTTTCACATGTGAGGAACAAGTGTAAGCATTTTTTTTAATTAAAAACTAGAAGAGTTCACCACTGATAAGCAAGATGCAGATCCCTAGCTGATGTAAAGGTGCTGCCATGTGTTGTGCTGATTTGCACAGCTGAGTTCTATCAGAATGAAATAAATGAAGATAGAGATGTGCTGCTTCAAACAATTTCAACAACCACTCTGAAACTGTCATTTATGCAGACAGTATTAGTTAAATATGTTGACAACTGAATTTTGAAAGCCACTTGAGATGTCTGCAGATTTCTAATGTATAAAAGAGAAGGAATAAATTTCTTCATAAACTCTCTGATAAACACAGGAACTACTCCTCGGATTCAGCACAGTGGTTTGTTGCCTTACACACAATATCACAGGACTAATGTAAGTCCAATACTGGCTAACAGTCACTTGAGTAGTGCAGGTTCTACAGGTACATAAACATGGTTATGGAAATCATCGCAATCAAAAGTTGTGAACTGTTTTCTTTAACTCTTTTGTCAGTCTTGTAGAGAGCGATAAGATTTAGCACAACTTCCTGAAAAGAGGGTGTAGTGAGGAGGGTGTTGGCCTCTTTGCCCAAGCAGCCAGTGGTAGGATGAGAGGAAATGGCCTCAAGTTGCACCAGGGGAGGTTTAGATTGGATATTAGGAAAAAATTCTTTACTGAAAGAGTGGTGAGGCATTGGAACCATCTGCCCAGGGAGGTGGTAGAGTCACCATCCCTGGAGGGGTTCAAAAAACGTGTGGATGTGGTACTTAGAGACATGGTTTAGTGGACATGGTGCTGTTGGGTTGACGGTTGGACTAGATGATCTCAGAGGTCTTTTCCAACCTTAATAATTCTATGATTCTGTCACGTTTATTGTAAAGTAGTCTTGTTAGAGAATGTGTAATTAATAACATGTTAAAAAGATATTTGTTTGATTTACTTCATGATTTGGGGGTCCTGATTGTCTTTACGCTCCTTTTGAAAGCGTGACACACACTACGTGATTTAGTGTTGCAACTCGCAATTCATGAACAAATAAAAATATGAAAGCCCAAAATACTGAAGAACCAGCTGATTAAACCAGAGCTTCAGTGCCAATAACTTTGCATATACATATTATCCTCTGAAGGCAAAACCCTACCCAGCTTTTTGAAGATCAATTTTTTTAAGTTGCTAAAACTGTACAAGTGCCGAGAAGGTAGATCATCTTGTTGTCTATTTAGCAAAATCAACCTTTTAACAGAACAAATGTACAGTTTATTCCTTATTATCAAGGAAATTCTATAGCAAACAAAAGTAAAGCTTAAAATCAATTACAATCTGTATGATATCTGGAGTAATGAAAGCCAGGCTCCTCATTATTATAAGAAAGAAACTACTCAGCAGAGAGACTTAATATCATTCCACAACTGATTGTTGAAGGAAAAGCTTACTAGGGAGAATTTGTGAAATCACTTTCTATTTCTTAGCTTCATTGCCTGCTCCTTGTGAGAGAACAAAAATTGACTTTACAGTATTCTAATACCATGAAGATCCAGATTTCTGTCAGCAGCAAGTTCTACATGTTTTGATCTTGATTTTGAGAAATTCTGAATGAGATTAGATGTAAAAGTCATCTTTGTGAGTATGCAAGAATGAGAAGGACAGAAAGCAAGATAACATCACTGAAAAAATTTAAATATTGGGATATAGGGAAAAATATACTTTTAACTGTAACACAATATAAAAAATATATAACACTTTTAAAAAATGTTATTTTAAAATAACATTTTTATCTTTAATCAACACAAAAACTCATTACACTGGACTAAATTCAGCTAGTTTGTTTTGACTGAAAAGATATTCTTTACTCACGCTGATGAAGTGTTTCAGTTAAATTAGTACTCCCCAATTTAAGGTATATATGTTCCAGCCGTGTGGTATCCAAATAAACAAACACCTTCTATCCAAGCATGTTCTGAATGTGTCACTGCTCCAGATAGTGACGTCAGTATCTCAGTACACATGTAATAAATTCAAGATTAAATTGATTTTAGAGCTCTGCCTTCTCTTTATAAAGATATGAATATGGATGGAGTGGTTAGCAGTTTCTGTAGTGGTTAGAGTGGCAGTTTTCTCTTAGTCATTTATCTTTTAGTCTATTGCTGAGTTTTATGAGACTGGAAATTTTAGCTATTGTACTTATTGCTATTTCACCTTAAAGTCACTTTTGCCATTTGCAAAAGAGTGATGCTGAAGGTTACCGATTCAGTTGTGAGGTTAGCTGATGACAGTAAATTGCATTGCAATCCCTTTGGAATATTCATTTTATGATATAAAAAAAAAAAACAACACACGTATGACTTCATGAATAAATAGAAGTGCTTTCAGTGTGAATATGGTAATGTTCCAGTCAGTCCAGTAGACTGACTCAGACTGGAACGTTCTCTGTAAAAGTGTGTTAAATACTATATCAGGTTCCTTACCACCATAACAAATGCTACTTGAAAGTCTGAAAAATGTGTTTATTTGCCTAGCCTTTGGAATATGAGTATTGCTTTTACATTTTCATCCTTCAGTTAAGCACATGCACATTTGAGATATGCAGTGCTTGTATTTTAATCCCTTCTCCTTCAAATTATACAACTGTTGGCTATTAGTGATCTTGGTCTTTCTGTCTCTTTCTCCTTTATAATACATGCTACTGACAAAAGCGTAGGACTCATCTTCTTAATTCCTGTATCTTTTCTTAAAAAAAAAAATAATATTTTTTTTTTCCCAGTAAAATAACAGTAGTAATACAAATGCTAGCTTTGAATTATACGTAATTTCATTCCCAGCTGCCAGGCAGTCCACCTGAATTTTCTTTTGTTTTTAAAACGCTTTGAGTGATTTTTATTTCTTGCCCTTACAGAAGAATTTCTGAACTCTAAAGAGCAAACAAACAAACAAAAAAACCCTAAGCAATTATTTAAGCTGACATTTAGTAAATCACACTTGCTGCATTTCACCATGTTAGGACTTAAGCTTAATGCAGAGGATAATGTAATCTTAATGCTTTTCCAGTGCTTTTACTTATACAGCTGTTTATTATATTTTTAAAGGTCTGTTAGTAATTTGTAGTTTTTCTTGGTATTAAGGCATATTTGATTTATGCTTCTATTAATTAAAAAAAGGTTATAATTGTAAAAGCCAGGACCATATCAAGGCACAAAAATGTTGTGTAATTAGTAGCCTGTTTTATCAAGCTTAGATTTTTTCTTGTGTTGTTTCCTTGAGACTGATGCAGAAATTTATGAAGATTGCTGACAGATAACTGTGAATAATTGTTGCATTAATACAGATATACTTTATAGGGATTTTTCCACTTTATCATATCTGTGCTGTGGTGGGTGTTAGTGGTCTGGTGGTCAGTTCATCAGTCATCTGGAAGTGGTACACAGAATGAGTGGAGGTAGTAGCACTCAGGAGAAATTTAGTGACACATTACCAAATATATTGTTGTAGCAGTGAAAGAAATTGGCTGCGGCTACGCAGGAAAGGGTAGATATTTTACCTCAGATACATCTCTGGTCTTGCATTTTGCTCCCACTACATTTCAGTAGCTCCAATGCTTAGTTACTGAAGGAGAAAGGGGACTGGACATCTGAAGGAAACTAGGGGATTAATTTGCTAGGTTGAGCTTTGATAACATTAGTGGGGACAATCCCACCTTTTTTATGGCAGAAGTGAACTCTCTATACTACCCAAAATTACTATACTGAACCTTATTTTCTAGGATGTCTCTGTGGGCAGTCTTCAGTCCCCTCTTGTCATTCAGGTTTTCCTGAGTTTTCCCCACATATATAAAATAGAGATGGCATTGTAGGAGAAAGAGAAAACAGGTGATGCCAGATAAACTTGTGTATCATCTGTTCCAGAGAAATAGTTGTGGAAAAAAAAGTCTAAATTGATTCATGTGGCTCATATATGTGTACAATATGGTATGCCATTCAGAATGCTACATATTCTGAAACAGGTAGTATATTAGGCTTTGGACCTGGTTCAATCTAGAAAATTATATGTGTTGCCCTATGGAAGCATATGTTTGTATTTGTATATGTCTGTATATGTGTTGTCATACATTATATATATGTACTTTTGCCATATGTATTTAAAAATACATATTTGTAGTTGAATACGTATGCATGTAGGTAAGCATATTTATATAATCCATAGACTGAGTCAAGCCCGAAGTATAACATCCTGTTTCTTTCAGAATAATATGAGAAAGAAGGGACCTTATGCATATATGGTAACCTCTGCTTTTGCCACCCACTTGAGAAATTAAAATATAACAGAAGAGAGGAAACATCTGCCCACTGGAAATCATCAGAGCAACCAGTGTGTCCCAGAGTGGCTCAGAGTGGAGGAGTCTGTCAGGCACTTGTGCAGCTCCCAAGTGACAAATGCACTGTACAGCAGAGCAGTGCGTGTGTTTCTTAGAAGAGAGACCCCAGAGCTGTATAAAGCTTTCTAGGTGGTCACGTCCACTGTTCATTGCTGGAACTGTCAAAATGTTTGGGTTGCTTAAGACCACTGGATTTTGCTGCTGTAGACTTGTAACTTAGAGCAATGTAAAACTGCAAAGAGACAATTCAGCTGAACAGTCAGGTTGCCCGTACTATTAGTGCTGCTTCAAAGATCATTTCATTTAACTGTTATCTGT
Source organism: Scopus umbretta (assembly GCA_013400535.1). Classification (NCBI taxonomy): domain Eukaryota; kingdom Metazoa; phylum Chordata; class Aves; order Pelecaniformes; family Scopidae; genus Scopus; species Scopus umbretta. Next base: position 16,654 of record VZTL01019641.1, on the reverse strand, counting down.
GCTTTGCTAAAACTGATCTCTTTTGGTTTTGTTTTCCTTTACTATTTTCCAAAGACCGGAAACTAGCACAAAACTTTCTTCTCCCATGTTTTGTCAAACTTAATCAAACAAATGCTTTAGACAACCCTGGTGTTCTTGAACATAATCTTGTATTACATATTCATGGAAGGAGGATAAGAAGAAACAGTGTGAGACAACTAGCATCAGTGACAACAGCTATGTATGGTATTATTCAGTGGGCATACACATCAATACCCAGAGGTTCCTTCTCAACAGAAGGCCTTTTGCCAGTGAGGTATGTATTCCTGGAGAGCATCAGTGATGCTTATTGGTGGAAGAAGTGGTCGAGCCTGTTCGCACAGTGTGAGGAGAGGGGAGAGGATGAAGGACATTAACCTGGCAACCTACATTGATAATTCTTCTGTGATGCATCTTTGAAGTTGAAATTCATTCTTGTAAAATAATTTTTTTTTTTTGAGATCTGTCCAGCATGAAACCTGAACCTGAAAGTCAGGATAGTTTGTGCTCTATTTAAAGAGAGAAATATTCTCTGCTTTGCTGTAATTGTTATTTAAAGTTGGGAATTATAGTTCTGAATATTATGTTTTTGTTATTTCAGGGAATAATACTTCATGGCTCTTATCACAAAATATAATTGAATTTATAAGTAAAAGTGGGCACAATGGTGATTTTTACAGTTGAAATTAAACTGAAAATAACCTCAAAACGACTCTTCAAATCTCATTAACCCTTTGTATTTTTTTTATGTTCAGGATGTAAAAAGGGAGTCTGGAAAAACGTGTCATATTTTTCAGACTTGTCAGTGATATATGCTACTATTCTTAAAGTCTGTGGTTAACTACCAGCCTGTTGTCTAAAAAGTGGTGGTTGATTTGCTATTCCTGTCACTGCCGTAGAGTTTGTTCTTCAAACTAAGAATTTATTTTCAGTGGCATTTCTACATCCTCCTATAGCCATTCAAAGTTAGGATTGTTCTGAGGCACTTATGTAGAACAACACTGATTAAAGTCAGCTCAAGATCTGGCCCAGAGTGTTTATTTAGTAATATAAATAAATCTAGCCATAACTCTAGGTCCAGGAACTGGAGGCTTGTTCAGTTCCTTGCATTAATGTAGCGGGTTTTTGTGATAAATATGATGACACACTTCCAGATCACAGAAATTAGTTGTTATTTTCCTTTCTAATCCCAGTAGGGAGTAAGTTGAAATTTTTCTCAGAGAATAAATACATTTGTCAACAACTTCATTTCCCAAAAGAGAACAAAAAAGGTCTATTGGTCTGCAAGATCAGATAGGAACCTTGCTGAGACTCCTTATAGGAGTGACTCTTCAAAAAGAGGGCACTACTTTTTCTGGGGCACAATAGCCAGATCCAATTCCCAGGGTCGAAAATACTTCAGGCATGTTCTATGTCTGTGTCCTCACTAGCACAGAACCTGTCACTCTTGATACCTACAGCCTGTTTTCAGTACACATGTGGTGAGTCAGGTCTGTTACTAGGACCAGCTGTGACATTTTTAACCAATTTTCAGGCTCATTCTCCTCTACAGGGTTGGGCAATTATTATTACTTAGCCATAGCATGTAAAATAGACCTCAGAAGGGCTTGCTTCTAATGCTTGAATGAACACAGTTCCTTTGCTGGTGTGCAAATGTTTCATTCATCTGGTTCTGCTTATTTAGTGTCCAAACTGATTTGTTGCATGTTCTGTGGCTCATTTAAAAATAAAGTTGAGAAGGCCTCCAAATTTTGCAGCTAATTTCTTAAAAGAAAGTCCTCTCCCTCTCCCCCAGAAATTCTAATCAGACACTTTTTTTTGAAACTTTCTGTTGCTTAGTTGTTTAGATTTTCTTTTTTTGCTTCAGAAGATAAACAGGTAGACTCTTCACCATTGCAGACTCATTACTGCATCTTGGTGCTTAAAGCTGGGGCAAGGTATTTTTCATAAACTTTTGAGAAACAGATATTAGCAGAATAGATAGACTTGTAAAACACTATTTATACCAAATCAAACTTTTTTTATGTGCTGTGGAATGGCTGAATACTGACTTTTTATACAATAGGTCTTAAATTTTTTCAAACCTGCTTTAACAAACAACAACAAAAATGGGTAAAATGTAGTAGTTTTTATATTCTAGGTATTCAACTTGCAGTGCAGCTGGTAATTTTTAATTTCTGAAGGAGCTGATGTTTCAAATGTTTGATTGGTTAAGGATTTGCTCCATGATTTTACTGGAAACTGACCAAACTTTTTGTTGAACACATACATGTGTAAATATAGATGTATGCTGGAATGTGGGTTTCATATTTTATTTGATATTTGCCACCAACAATTAAGTTCTCTTTGTTGTCAGTAGGCCTTTGATAGATCTGCCGAGACTCTGCTATTCTCCCTTCAGTTGGTTACTTGAGCAAAGGGTTAATTCAGTTTTCATTGCTTAGTCTGTCATTGCCTCTTCTTTCCTTTTCTCTGTGATTTAAACAGAACACTTCAGTCTCCCAGGCTGTCAATCTGTCACTTTTCATGAGTGCTAAATACACTAGGGGAAAAAAGCAATTTATTACATTTTCACAACTGAGGAAGACTGGATGGCTTGGAAGATTGGTAATGAGCCTAGATACTGAAGTTACAGATACATCATAGAGCTACACATGCTACTCGCAAATTCAAAGATGTGTCTGTAGAGACACCCTATAGATTGCACTAAAGAAACTGAAGATGAATGCTGTTGATGGGACATGATTTTCTTGTACATGATTGCAGTAAACTTGAACTGAAACACCTTGAAGTCAGGGATTATCAAATGAAATTCTTGTTGTGTGTGCCTTTTCCAGCTGTTCTCCTTTCAGGAATCTAACCCAGATGGACCCTAGTGCAGAGTGAATGTTCTCTTCTTGGCTTCAGCTGGGCTTAATAGTCAGCTCTCATACAATATAAATGTGATATAAAGTTGATATATGTAAACTTGGCATTGGTATCACTGAGAATCTCATAGAATGGGAAAGTCATGGGTCTTCCTCTGATCAGTCCTGTAATCAGTGCCAAAAGAGTACTGGTAAACCAAACATCAGAAAATAAGTCATACTGGACATCAAATTAATGAACATTAATAATTCAGCAGTTAAAAATTTTTGCATTCCTTTGCCTTCTAGTAAGGCTTACTTTGTTAGAAATTCAATGGCTGAATGGATATATTCCATCAGAAAAATCTTGACTATGCATCCTTCAGTCTTGGTACCATTTTGCTCTTTATTTGTGGTTTTTTTTTTTTTTACTTTATTTGGTCTTTTTATGCTTGCATCTCAGCAGATGATTGACCTTTAAAGTGCTCTTCTATTCTGAACAACAAAATAATAATAATTAAAAAAAAAAATTACTAATTTTCCAAGTTCACAAGAACAATATTTTGGAGGTTTTTTCCTGACTGTGAGCACTATTGATTAAGTTTTTGAAAGACTCGCTGTGTTTATTTCTTGTCATGGTCTTTACTCTTATAATACAAGACACCTTGGAAGAAACACCTTGTCCACTGCTTATTTACTACCAAAATACTCAGCCATGAGAAGCATCTCCATAAAAAAAACCAAATTCCTAGTTCCACTCCTTGCAGAACAACTTGCCTGTAATATATTGCTGCAGGCATATGATTTGTTATATTTTACATGGGTTTCTATCATGCACTGAGATTCTAGCTAGCTAGATGCATCAAAAAGGAGTTATGCCACTTATTAGCCAAAATAGACAAAGATAAAAGTTTGGCTTTGGTTTTGGTTTTTTGTTTTGGTGGTTTTGGTTTTGTTTGGCTTTTTGTTTGTTTTTTTTTACAAAAGCCTTGATATAATTGTATTATAGACTGTGGCTGGGAAACTTGCATTTCTTTACTCTATTTTCAGCATAAAAGCAATGCAGTTGTCCATCAGAAACTCTTTGAAGTATAGACATGTGTTTTTACACAAGTCAGAAAGAAAACCTAATAAATGCACGTGTATATACACACATGTGTATAAATGATTATGAAACTTGGCCATTATAGTTTTTTTTTTTTTCTTGGAAGCAGAGATTTTTGGGTTTTAATCTGAAGCAAAAAATGGATCCTTAATAGCTTTGGCAGTATCAGCAATCATCTCGACAGCTTAGGCAAGGGACACCCATATTCTTGTTATGTGAGATTTACATACTACTTAATGACTACTTTTTGGCTTGGAGTTTTGTAACTATTTGTTTTGCTTTTAGGTATTTGAGCTAAGCTATTGGTTTACAAAACTGTATGTTTTACAATATTCATAACTATGTCTAAATTATCCTCTAGCAAGTTACATGTGCAATATCAGATTGTAATATAACTTAACTTACAAAAGCATGAGAAAGATATGTAACTTTTCAGATCAAGACATTTTTTCAATATACAGCTGCCATATTGAAATCTTGGCATATTTGTGCCTTATCTGTGGACTCTGGAAAATCTTAGTCATGCAACAGCCTATATGCTAAGGGATCAGAGTTTCAAAGCATTAATGGCTCAAGTTCTGTGTATAGGGAAGGCAATGTTTTTTCTATTACTTCATTGATTTATTGAGATTCATTTTACTTATGAAAGTGCTATTATGTCCGTGACTGAAAATTGAATGCATTAAAAATCAATAATTACTTAAAATTCACTAATAATAAAAGATTGAAAAGGTAAGAATTACTTGACGGAGTTAAGTTAATAGGTTAAGATAGGTTTTTGTTAGATATCTGAAGAACTGGAGCCTAAACCTTGTATTCTATCTTGTTTTGGCCTTAAGCTGAAAGGCAAACTAATACCTATCAGACTGTTCATCTGTCTCCACTTGCAGATTCTTTATTAGCTGCAACTTCTTATATGTGAAGGAAAACTAACTCATCAGGAAAAGGTGAACCATATCAAGGACGGTTTAATTTTTGGCACTTGTACTAGTCTGGAGAGTACATTGTAGCCAAAGCAGTGCACAGCAAGGTTTAAAAACTACTTGCCTCTTACTTATCTTCCAAAACAGTATAAAGAAAAATTTCTAACAGAGTATGGATGGAGGCTAAGAGACAAGGTAATGTTGATATGGGGCCACAGACTTGAAAAGAGACTACTTCAAGGCCTTATATAAATTGTTATTCTTAAGAATGGATTTGGGAAGAAGATTATGTTTATCAAAACTAAAAAATAAAATTAAAAAATAACAATGGCTTCCTTTCCTACATTACATTTTTTTAGAAGTGCCAGGTGAAATTTTGTGGTATAAATACAGGGAGATTAATTTCAAAATATTTAATTTCTCTATTAAAAATATTAAACCCCAGGCATCCTTATTCTATTGGAATAATTTTAGTCTTTTATACCTCAACTATAAATGTAACAATGTAAACCAACAGTAATTGGCAGATTAATATTTTTTAAAGTTCTGTAATTATAACTTCTTGGTTTAAATACATTCAGTAGGGAGGTAGAACAAGCTATTTGTTAAATAAATGTTATGTATTTGAGGTACTTTCCCCTGTAGGTTCTTCAGCTGCTACATTTACCAAAATTCAAACATGATAGGTTTGGGTTGATGTAATCTTGTTGTTGATATGTGTATTTTATGTAGGTTTGTAATTGAGCTTATCATACAAGGTAACCAAAACATAGTCGGTTTGTCATTGTCAGCTCTTCCATTTTTCTTGGAACTCATTTGTTTTTCATTTGTTTGCAGCTATTGTAATGGAACATGAGTTATGTACTTTGTATCTCTTTCATGCAGTCCAAGATATAATTAGCTCATTCTTAATGACAAATAATTAGTGATGCTTTTAATAGATACATAAATACGTGGGAGGGAAATGTGACAAGAATAGGAGCTTTTTGTATACTGCTTTTACATGAAAGCGAACCAGGTTCCTCTTGGTAATGGGAGTGAATGGGTAATTTCATAATCTCTTATAAAAAAAAACTTAAGCTGTAGTTATCTCTGTAACGGAGCTGGTTTAAGTTCTCTCTTCTACACTCTATATAAAACTAGCTTTTCTTTGTTTTTTCTTGTATAATGTGAATGTTTTGCTTAGACAATAAGTGGGATTTTAACAAAATTAAGGTTATACAGTGACTTGTACTCTAAAAGTAGTCTAGTAACTCCAACTTTGGTGCTAGACATTTGGAAAGAGGAAAAAACATTATCTGCTTTAGGAACACCATTAATGGTCCTGTGACAAGGAGATGAGGAGCCCAAGTTGAGTGCTGCCATGTGCTTTTGAATTCAGCAAAGGTCAGATCCTTGGGGCTTGCTGGGGTTAGTAACAGCAAAGCACTGGTGGTGTGTGAGTCAACATACTTTTTCCACACCTGCCTATGGGGGCCGTAACTGTAGGGTGAATGTACTTAGGAACACTGGCTTCTGGCCACACTGGTCCACAGGGTTTCTGCTAAACTTGCTGACTTCCAGTCTTCCTGGAATTTGAGATCAAAGTCTACCCTGTGAATAAGAGGATCCATCATCAGGATAGCTGCTGGTCCACTAGCTTTCCTGTTAATGCATCATTTACTCAGATCAAGTAAAGCTGGATTGTGGGTCCATGCCTCTTCCCAGTCAGAGGCCTTGGACTGATGTGCCTCTGGATACGCACATATTTATAAACCAAATGAGAGCATTAGATCTCACAACTGAAAATAAAGCTTCTATCTTCCTTAAATCTTTTACAGACCACTCAGGATAATCATTGTACTATTTTTCTTCTCATTGCAAGATAGATACATGAAATTAGAGATTTTTCTTTGTTTTGTTTGGGTTTAAATAAGTTTGTACAGAAGATCACAGGCCCAGTTATGTTTTCACTTAATACAGGGCTTTTGCACGTCATGCTGCTGTTGAGCTAGTGATAAGATTGTATAATGTTGTTGGGGTTCTTTGGGTTGGTTTTTGTTTTGGTTGGTTGTTTTGGTTTTTTTGGGTTTGTTG
>VZTL01019640.1:370-11333 GCA_013400535.1 Scopus umbretta | reverse complement strand
GGGAGGGGGTCAGGCGGGATGGTGCCCCCCCCAGGGAGGGGGTCACATCCCGGGGGCCCCCAAAACCCCTCCGGGATGGAGGAGAAAGCCCCCAGAAGCTGGGGGGGGGTTGGTTGAATAGAGAAGGAGAGTTAAAGGGGCAGGGGACAGACGGAGGGACGGAGAGGCAAGGGAGGAGGAAAGGATGGAGGGGACACGGAGGGGACATGGGGGGGTCATGGGGGGACATGGGGGGACACGGGGGTCCTGTTGGTGCTCACCATCGGCAGCGTCAGGTCGGAAGGTGATGAGGATCTCGAACCTCTTGTAGGCATCCTTGATGGTGGGCAGGGGGAGGAAGGAGCGGGGCGTCTGCCCGAAATAGGGCACCAGGCGATCTGCGGGGATGGGGGCATCAGGAGGGGTGGGGGTACCTCACCCCCCCCCCATCCACCTGTCCATCCGTCCGTCCTCACCTCGGACCTTGACGACGTAGTAAGCCGTCTCCTGGCCGCGGCGGTTGGCGGCAGCGCAGGCGTAGACGCCGGCGTCCTCGTGGCGCACGGCCGGCAGCGTCAGGACGTTCCCCTCCACCCTGGCACCCGCCGGCAGCTCCCCCTCCAGCTGCGGCAGGGCGGGGTGGGGGAGATCAGCACCCATGGGGTCCCCCCTCACCCTGCACCCCCATCCCTGCATCCCTCCATCTCACCTTGCTCCAGGTGATCTCCGGTACTGGGAAGCCGGATGCCAAGCAGGGCAAAACAGCCGCCGAACCAACCGAGACCTCCTTCACCTCCGGCTGCCCGGCGATTTGAGGGGCGGCTGGGGATGCGTGGAGGTGTCACCACCCCGCGGTGACACCGTGTGCGTGCCCCCAGCTCCGTGTCCCCCCCCTCACCTTGCACGTGAAGGATGACGTGGGACTGCACGGTGCCCACAGCGTTGGTAGCAGTGCAGCGGTACTGCCCGGCGTCCGCCCGTTCCACCCGTTCGATGGTGAGGGTGCCGGCGCGGACCAGCACCCCGGGTCGGATGTGGCCCCCTACTTTACTCCAGGTGACGTGGGGACGGGGTTCGCCCAAACCCAGGCACTCCAGCTCCACTGCCGTCCCTGCCAGCACGGTCTGCACCGCCGTCCGGATGTTGATCAGGGCCCTGGGGAGAGCTTGAGGGGGACAGCGGGGTTTTGGGGTACCCCTCCCCGGCATGGGGGAGGCATCGCGGTTTGGAGTGCCAAACAGAGGAGTGAGAGATGGGGAGAAACGAGGTGCTCGTGGAAACGGGCAGAGATTGGGGGTACCAGGGTGCTCACGGGTGTGGGGAGAGACTGAAGGTGTCAGGGTGCCTGCAGGCATGGGGAGAGACTAGGGGTATTGGGGTGCCCATGGGTGGGGGGAGATGAGGGGTACTGCGATGTCCATGGGCCTGGGGGCATACGGGGGGGCCCGTGGGAATAAGTAGAAGGGAATCGGGGTGCCCGTGGGCATGGGAAGAAATAGGGAGTATTGGGGTGTTCAGGGAGAGATGGGGGTACCAGGGAGCCCGCGGGCATAGAGAAATGGGGGGCGCCATGGAATGGGAATGGGGTGCCAGTGGGTATGGGCGGACGGGTCAGCAGGTGCCCCTGGGTTTGGGGAGACGGGGGTCCCAGGGTGCCCGCGTTCATGGGGGACCCCCGGGCACGGGTGCCGTTCCTACCCTGGATGGTGAGGGTGGCCCTGTCCTCCGCCTGCCCGCCCGGGGCGCTGGCCCGGCACACGTACACCCCCTGCGCCCCCCACGCCAGCTCTGGTATCCTGCAGGGACACAGCCGGGGTGTGGGACCCCACGGGGGGCGAGCAGGAGGGGTCCCCGCAACCCCGTCCCCCCGCTCCTTACCGCAGCACCCCGTCCCGCACGCTGTGTGTGGGGGGCAGCTCCCCACCGTCCTTCAGCCACTCCAGACGCGCCCGGGGGTCTCCCGAGACGGCGCAGGCCAATTCAGCGGTGCCGCCAACCCCCTTGACGAGGCTCCCCGGCGTCACCCGCACGGTCAAGGGACCGCCGCTAGCATCCCCACCGTCACTGGCATCACCTGGGCGAGATGCAAAGCCCTGATGGTACCTGGCAGCGCGGGCATCCCTGGCAAGCAGCGTCCCCAGGGTGGGGGGGTCTCACCATGGACGGCCACACGGGCAAAGGTCTCGGCGGTGCCGACGCGGTTGGTGACAAGGCAGCGGTAGGTGCCAGCGTCGGCAGGCAACGCCGGGCTGATGCGGAGGAGGCTGGCGCGGTGGATGGCACGTGCCGAGAGGCTGCCGTTGACCTTGTCCCAGGTGTAGAGCAGCGGCGGGGTGCCGTGGGCCAGGCACTGCACCTGCAGCGCGTCACCGGCGCGCACCACGGTCTCCTCTGGCAGGCTGGTGGCGTACGGTGGCACTGCGGGGACAGTCAGTACCATCAGCACCCAGCCGCGGCCGGGATGGGGCAATGAGTGGGTCCACAGGACAATGAATGGGTCAACGGGGCAAGGAGGGCATCGGAGGGAAGGTGTGGGTGGAGATGGACGTGGGCGTGTGTTGGGATGGACCAGAGATGGATGGATCCATCTCCAAGGGAAGATCTCCATGGATCCAAGGGAAGGGATGGGTGGAGGGTGTGAATGGAGACGGAAGGGTGGATGTGAGCTGGGATGGTTGAGTGATGGATGAATCCATGAGGAAGGGGCGGATGGAGGAGTTAGGAGATGGAGAGATGCGCATGTGGTGGGATGGATGAGAGATGGATGGATCCATGAGTGAAGGGATGGATGGAGAAGTTTGAGAGGAGGTGGAGAGATGGATGTGAGCTGGCATGGTTGAGTGATGGATAAATCCACCAGGAAGAGGTAGGTGGATGGATGGATGGATGAGATTGAGAGGAGATGGAGAGATGAGCGTGTGCTGGGATGAATGAGATGAATGGATGCATGGGGAAGGGATGGATGGAGGGGTGTGAGAGGACATGGAGAGACGGATGTGAGCTGGGATGGTTGATTGATGGATGAATCCACCAGGAAGGGGTGGATGGAGGGGTGTGAGAGAAGGTGGAGAGATGGGTGTGTGCTGGGATGGACAGGAGATGGATGAATCTACAAGGAAGGGAGGGAGGGATGGATGGATGGATGGATGGATGGATGGATGGATGGATGGAGGAATTAGGAGATGGAGAGATGGGTGTGAGCTGGGATGGTTGAGCGATGGATGAATCCACCAGGAAGGGGTGGATGGAGGGGTGTGAGAGGAGATGGAGAGATGGGTGTGAGCTGGGATGGTTAAGTGATGGATGAATCCACCAGGAAGGGGTGGATGGAGGGGTGTGAGAGGAGATGGAGAGATGGGTGTGAGCTGGGATGGTTAAGTGATGGATGAATCCACCAGGAAGGGGTGGATGGAGGGGTGTGAGAGGAGATGGAGAGATGGGTGTGAGCTGGGATGGTTAAGTGATGGATGAATCCACCAGGAAGGGGTGGATGGAGGGGTGTGAGAGGAGATGGAGAGATGGGTGTGAGCTGGGATGGTTAAGTGATGGATGAATCCACCAGGAAGGGGTGGATGGAGGGGTGTGAGAGGAGATGGAGAGATGGGTGTGAGCTGGGATGGTTAAGTGATGGATGAATCCACCAGGAAGGGGTGGATGGAGGGGTGTGAGAGGAGATGGAGAGATGGGTGTGAGCTGGGATGGTTAAGTGATGGATGAATCCACCAGGAAGGGGTGGATGGAGGGGTGTGAGAGGAGATGGAGAGATGGGTGTGAGCTGGGATGGTTAAGTGATGGATGAATCCACCAGGAAGGGGTGGATGGAGGAGAGAGCCGAAGTAGAGACGGATGTGCACAGGGATGGGACAAACGGATGGATGCATCCACGAGAAAGGGCTGGTTAAAGGAGCTTGAGAGGAGATGGAGAGGAGGATGAGTGCCGGCATGGAGCGAGGATAGATCCATGAGGAAGGGCTAGATGGGAGGGTGGGAACAGCAATGGAGATGGCCACGTGCAGAGAAGGACAGAGAGGAGCCAAGGATGGGCGATGGCAACAGTGGGGACAAAGGAGACGGTGGAGATGGCAGGAGGGACCCAGGGGCATCCCAATCCCCTGCCACCCCCTTACTCTCCACGTCGAGGGTGACGAAGACCTCGGCGGAGCCGGCGGGGCTGCTGGCGTTGCAGATGTACTGGCCTGAGTCCTGCTGTGCGGCACGGGGGATGACCAAGCTGCCGTTCACCACCCGGTGCTGCCAGGGCAGGGGTGCCCGCAGCTTCGACCACTCAATCCGGGGCGCTGGCTCGCCTACGGACAACGCCGGCGCCCATCACCATGGTGTCAGGGTCCCGCGGCAGGATACCCCTCCTCTGCCACCATCCTCCATCCTGCCCATACCTCTGGCCGTGCAGTGCAGCGTGGCAGTGTCCCCGGCCACCACGGTGACGGTGGGTGGCGCGGTGACCTCGGGGGCACCGGGGTGCCGCTGTGCTGTCTCCACGTTGACGTCCACCCGGGCTTGCGCTGAACCCAAGGCGCTGTGCGCCGTGCAGACGTAGGTCCCGGCGTGCTCTGGCTTGGCTGGTGAGAGCTGGTGGAGGGGGGGCAGGGTGGGTGGTGAGCCCTGGGCACCCACCGGTACCCCGTGGCACCCCAGGGTGCCCCACTCACCTGCAGGATGGCCTGGCTGTCCATGTGCAGCAGCGTTTGGTGCTCCACCTTCTGCCGGGAGCCTGGCCGGCTCCAACGCACCAGGGGCCGCGGTTCGCCCCGGCCAAGGCACTCCAGACTGAGGGATTTGCCTTCCTTCACCGTCACGGGGCCTGGTGGCATCACGGACACTGTGGGGGCACCTGGAGAAGGGGGAGGACATCAGCATGGCGATGGGAACACCACCACTCCAGGAACATCTGGAGCACATGGAGGAGACATCAGCATGGGGATGGGGACACCACAGCCCCCGGGGCACCTGGAGGACATCAGCATGGGGACATGGGCACCACCACTCCAGGAGCACCTGAAGCATGGAGAGGACATGGGGATAGGGACACCACTACACTGGGGGCACCTGGAGTGCATGGGGAACGCCAATATGGGCATCATGATGGGGACACTGCCACCCTGGAGGCACCTAGAGCACATGGAGGGCATGGGGATGGGGACACCACCACCCCAGGGGTGTCTAGAACACATGGGAGACACCAACATGGGGATGGCGATGGGGACACCACCACCTCGGGGGCATATGGACTCCATGGAGATGGGGACAGGGACACCCTGGCCACCTCGCACCTTGCACCAGGAGGTTGACGACACTGCTGGCGACGCCAAAGCGGTTGGAGGCCACACAGTGGTAGGCGCCCTGGTTGCCCACGTGGGCACCGGTGATGGAGATGACTGAGCCGTTGGTGCTGATCTTCACGTTGTCTGGACAAGGAGGAATTGTCAACAGCAGTGCCACCCTGGGGACCGCGCCAGAGCCACCCTGGGGACCACCATACCTTGGAGATGTTGGCCAGGTCCCATCCGCCAAGTGACGTTGACGGGTCGGGCGCCATCGTGGACGCGGCATTTGAAGGTGGCATCCTCGCCCGGTGCCACCGCCATGCTGTGCGGGTCAATGGAGATGATGGGGCTCTGCAGACCTGCAGGGACAAAGGGACAGGGAAGCCACCAAGGTCACCCCTGTCCCCCATCTCCTCCCAGCGTCCTCCCGGTGGCTGCACTCACGGTAGCTGGAGCTGTCACGGGAGGTGACAGTGACGGTGATGGTGGCCTCGCGGGAGGCGCTGCCTGTATCTGCCCGACACACATACTCCCCGGAATCGGCCACCGAGAGCTGTGACAGCCGCAGGCGGGACCCCGAAACCTGGGGACGCGATGGCAGGGGGTGGTGACATCAACCAGCCACCCACAGCCACCGTCCCCCACCCTGCTGGTGTCCCCTACCTGATGCTTGGCCGGGAGGGACCCCCCGCGCTTGTACCAGGTGATGGTGGCCTGTCCCTGGCCAGCCACCACGCAGTCGAGGTCCAGGGTCTGTCCCTCGGTGACAGAGGACGCCGAGGACTCGATGCGGATGGGCGGCGTGACGCTGGTGGCTGCGCGGGCAGAGCGAGGGGTAAACGTCCCCACCGGTCCCTGGCGCCAGCGGGGAACTGTCCCCCGAAGGCTGGCACTCACCGTGGGATGGGCTGGCTCCGTCATCGATGGTGACGACGAGGGACGTCTCCTGCGTGACGCCCCCCGATGTCACCCGGCACACGTACTCCCCTGAATCGGCCGCCGTCACCTGGGGGATGCGCAGCCGGGTGCCCGACACCTGGGGGGGACAATTTGAGGACACATCAGTGCTGGAGAGCAGGGACGGGGCAGGATTTGAGGTGACACCTCTTTCTGCGCCCCACCTGGTGGCCGGTGGGCAGGGAGCCACCGCGCTTGTACCACGTCACGGTGGCGGGGCCGGATCCTGCCACAACGCAGTTGAGGTCCAGGGTCTGTCCCTCGGCGATGGCCGAGGACGAGGACTCGATGCGGAGGGGCTGGGAGACGCCGGAGGCTGGGGGGACAGGAAAAGAGGACGTTTGTCAACAAGGTGGCACCCGTCTGTCCCCAAGCCCTGCCCTCTTGCTCGCACTCACGGTAATAGGTGCCGGAGCCGCCGGGCACGGTGACAATGACAGAGGCCTCCTGTGTGACGGTCCCCAGGGTCACCCGGCACACGTACTCCCCCGAATCCGCCGCTGCCACCTGGACGAGGCGCAGGCGGGTGCCTGACACCTGGAGAGGTGACACGTTGGGGACACCTCAGTGCCTGACGTGGGGCTGTGCCCTGCAGGGTGATGCCACCTCCCCGGTGTCCCACCTGGCTGTTGGGGGGCAGAGCCCCCCCACGCCGGTACCAGGTGACGTGGGGGTGACCCTGTCCTGCCACCAGGCAGTTGAGGTCTAGGGTCTGTCCCTCGGTGACGGCGGCGGATGAGGTCTCGATCCTCACCGGTGGTGTGACGCCGACAGCTAGGGGTGGCAGCAGGGTCGGCGGGGGAGCCACTGCGTCCCCGTCGTCTCCCCGTGTCGCCTCCCACCCGTCCCCAGTACCGTAAGAGGAGCCGGTGCCGGTCTGGATGGTGACGATCAGGGACGTCTCGTGTGTGACGCCGCCAGAAGTCACCCGGCACACGTACTCCCCTGAATCGGCCGCCGTCACCTGGGGGATGCGCAGCCGGGTGCCCGACACCTGGGGGGGACACACAGATGAGAAGGGGGACACAAACACCTCAAAACCCCAAAAAAACCCTTTTCCACCCCAAATCGCCCCTCTGGTGTCCCCTACCTGGTGCTTGGCCGGGAGGGACCCCCCGCGCTTGTACCAGGTGACGGTGGCCTGTCCCTGGCCGGCTACGATGCAGTTGAGGTCCAGGGTCTGGCCCTCGGCCACAGAGGAGGACGACGACTCGATGCGCACCGGGGGGGTGACACCAATGGCTGGGGACAGAAATAGGAGGGTCACCCCAAGGAGACCATGGCACGGTCCCCTGGACCCCTCCTGGTCCCCACTCACGGTAGGCGCTGGCCCCTCTGGGCTGGATTGTCACCATGATGGAGATTTCCTTGGTGGTGGCCCCGCTGGTCACCTGGCACACGTACTCGCCCGAGTCGGCCGCTGTCACCTGCAGCAGCCGCAGCCGGGAGCCGGACACCTGCGGGGAGGGGACACGGGGGTCACCGGGGCCATTCCAGCTTGCATAGGGCCACTTGGGCTTGCACAAGCCACCTGGGCTTCCATGGGGCCACCTGGGCTGGCATTGGGCCACCTGGGCTTGCATGGGGCCATCTGCATTTGCATGGGTCACTTGGGCTTGCACAGGGCTAGCCAGGCTTGCGTGGGCCACCTGGACGTGTATGGGACCACCTGGGCTTGCACGGGGCCATGGGTCCATCCCATCCGCCCCCCGAGGATGTCCCCCTCTGCGTCCCCTACCTGGTGCTTGGCCGGGAGGGACCCCCCGCGCTTGTACCAGGTGACGGTGGCCTGCGCGGGGCTGGCGATGACGCAGTTGAGGTCCAGGGTCTGGCCCTCGGCCACGGGCGATGACAAGGACGAGGACTCGATGCGCAGGGGGGTCGTGCTGCCCGGGGCTGGGGAGCAAGATGGGTTAGAGACCATGGCCACTACCACGTGCGACCCCTCAAGGGACACCAGGAGCCCAGGAAGCCGGGGTGGGCACGCACATGGGTGGCTTCCCCAGGGAGCGATTCATCCCAGTCCCAGGGACACGGCAGGACAGTGTCACCCACCCATGGGTAAGGTCCCCCTTTCCCTCTGGTCCCCACTCACGGTAGGCGCTGGCCCCTCTGGGCTGGATTGTCACCATGATGGAGATTTCCTTGGTGGTGGCCCCGCTGGTCACCTGGCACACGTACTCGCCCGAGTCGGCCGCTGTCACCTGCAGCAGCCGCAGGCGGGAGCCGGACACCTGCGGGGTGGGGACATGGGGGTCACAGGTGCCATTTGGGCTTCCAGGGGTCTGCTGGAGCTTGCATGGGGCCACCTGGGCCTGCACAGGCCATCTGACCTTGCATGGGCTACTTGGGCTTGAATGGGGCCACCAGAGCTTGCATGGGCCACCAGGGCTTGAATGGGGCCACCTGGGCTTGCATGGGCCACCAAGGCTTGCATGGGCCACCAGGGCTTGAATGGGGCCACCTGGGCTTGCACGGGGCCATGGGTCCATCCCATCCACCCCCCAGAGACATCCCCCTCCGCGTCCCCTACCTGGTGCTTGGCCGGGAGGGACCCCCCGCGCTTGTACCAGGTGACGGTGGCCTGCGCGGGGCTGGCGATGACGCAGTTGAGGTCCAGGGTCTGGCCCTCGGCCACGGCGGAGGACGGGGACTCGATGCGCAGGGGGGTCGTGCTGCCCGGGGCTGGGGACCGAGACAAGGGGGTGACACCGGTGACCACAGCAGAGCCCCGCCGGCACGGGCATGCGAGACATGGCTCCGTGCCGTGGCACATGGAGACCCCCCACTGGCACTGTCACCCCCCGGCCCCACTCACGGTAGGCACTGGCCCCGCTGGGCTGGATTGTCACCATGACAGCCGTTTCCTTGGTGGTGGCCCCGCTGGTCACCCGGCACACGTACTCGCCCGAGTCGGCCGCTGTCACCTGCAGCAGCCGCAGCCGGGAGCCGGACACCTGCGGGGAGGGGACACGGGGGTCACCGGGGCCGTTTGGGCTTTCCGGGGTCTGCTGGAGCTCGCACGGGGCCATTTGGGTTTGTATGGGGGCCACTGGCTTGCACAGGACCGTTCAAGCTTCCACAAGCGCCATCTGGGCTTGCATAGAGCCGCTTGGGCTTGCAAAAGTGCCAGCTGGATTCGCACAGGCCACCTGGGCTTGCGTGGGGCCACCTGGGCTTGCACGGGGCCACCCAAGCTTGCGTGGGACTGTGCATCAAGCCCAACCACCCCCCTTGGTGACGTCCCCTGCTGGCGTCCCCTACCTGGTGCTTGGCCGGGAGGGACCCCCCGCGCTTGTACCAGGTGACGGTGGCCTGTCCCTGGCCGGCCACCACGCAGTTGAGGTCCAGGCTCTGGCCCTCGGCCACGGTGGATGAAGATGCCTCAATACGGACGGGGACACCCGAAGCTGGTGGCCCTGGGGGGGAAGAGAGAGCCGTGACCACCCCTCCAGGACCAGCGGGTCCCTGCCAGTGCCACCGAGCCCAGTCTCACCATAGGATGAGCTGGATCCGGGCATGACGGTGACGATGACGGACGCCTCTCGGACGGTGGTCCCCAAGGTCACCCGGCACACGTAATCCCCCGAATCGGCCGCTGTGATGTGGGGGATTCGGAGCCGGGACCCCGAAACCTGGGGTTGGGGACATGCATCGGTGTCACATAGCGGGGGACAGGGAAGGATTTGGGGTGCTGGCCACACGGCGTGCACTGCCCACACCCTACCTGGTGGCCGGCGGGCAGGGAGCCACCGCGCTTGTACCACGTCACGGTGGCGGGGCCGGATCCTGCCACCAGGCAGTCGAGGTCCAGGGTCTGTCCCTCGGTGACGGATGGGGACGAGGACTCGATGCGGACAGGCGGCGCCGTCCCTGCAGGGAGGAAAAGGGGGCACGCGGGAGGGTTGCGGCCCCCCGAAACCATTCCCGACCCCCGCCGGCATCGCCCACCCGCCTCACCTGGCACCACCACCACCTCGATGGCGGCGCGGGCCGTGCCGGCGGCGCTGGTGCCCACGCAGAGGTAGACGCCACTGTCGGCTGCTGTCACGGCAGGGATGACCAGCGTGGCGATGTCGGCGTGCTCAGTGCGGGACTGCGGCACAAGGGCGGGAGTGAGCGGCACCCGCAGCGCACCCACATGCCCTGGGAGCACCCGAGGGTGCCGGCAGCCGGCTCACCTGCGGCGGCAGGGTGCCCCCCTGCTTCTCCCAGGTGATGGTGGCGGTGGGTGACCCCGAGACCCGGCAGTAGAGCCGCGCTGTGGAGCCCTCCTGCACCTCTGTCCGCTCCGGGCTCACCTGCACCTGGGGTGCGCCGGCGGCTGCGGAAAGGCGGGGGGTCAGGGCAGCGCCGAGGGGGTGGTGGCGATGAGGAGGGTGTGGGTGACGGGGACGATGAGGTGACATGGGTAATGCAGACGATGAGGATGGTGGGGACGATGGGGATGATGGGGACAGTGAGGATGATGGGGATGGCGATGGGGGATGGACGGTGTGATGGAGACAAAGGGGGTGACAGGGATGATGGGGGATGATGGGCACAATGAGGGTGATGGGGACGATGGGGGTGACAGGGATGATGGGGACAGGGGGTGACAGGGATGATGGGGCCAAGGGGGATGGATGGTAGGAGATGACAGGGATGATGGGGACAGGGATGATAGCGGTGACGGGGATGATGAGGGTGATGGAGACGATGGGGGTGGCAGGGATGACGCAGATGATGATGGTGGGGACAAT
>VZTL01019639.1:11629-68933 GCA_013400535.1 Scopus umbretta | reverse complement strand
ACAATTCTATGATTCTATTCCATCTATTTTGCTTTCTCGTTCTGTAAATTTGGGATAGTGGCTCTGTTGGGGGGGGGGGGGGGGGGGGGGGGGGGGTTTTTTTTTNNNGGGGGGGGGCGGGTTGGTGGTGGTTTTTTTGTTTATTTGTTTTTTGTTTTTTTCATGTGTGTTTGGTTTGGTTTTGTTTTTAACGGAAAAAATGTCTAGTGATAGGCCCATTCCAGAGAGAAGACAGTATTGAGAGCTCTTGCATTTTGCAGAATCAGGCCCAGTGTGCCGGGAATCAGGTAATCAGCTGCCTTTTTTGTCTGGTGCTCAGTGCTGACTTCAGCCCTGACCTCTCTCCTTACAGAAGAGCTCTTGCAGCTCCTGATTGCAGCACCACACCTACTTCAAGAAGGAAGTGTAATCTGGTGCTGAACGAGGTGCTTAGGCCCTCATCTGTCTCCCATTTTTGCTTCTCATTTCAGTGTTTCTACTGGAAAATGTCACCCTTTGCTTTGCTTTTGTTTCTTTCTCCTTTCACGTGTTTTTCTGCGTCCAGTGTTCTGGCTGCACTGACTGCTTCTCCCTCCCCTCTTATCCCCCAGGAGCAGGTGGACTTACACTCCATGCACACAGCTTCCAGATCAAAGCAAGGGATGAAGGTGAAGTTTTACCAACAGCCCCAGTGGGCTCTGGCAGCACCACTGGGCTCTTTGCACTGTTTTAATACTATTCCCCAAGAAACTTGTAAAGATGGTGGGGGCTAGGAAAACAGTTTTGTCAGTAAGAGTTTCTCGGGATGCCAGGTGAGACCATATGAGCAGGTGAGGGGGAGCTGTCCCATTCCCAGCCTCCCTTTATTGGTCTCAGACAGTGTTGCACTGTGCACTAAAGCTGTGACTGGTGCAGCTGGGTGGCTTCCAAATTAATAGATGAACTAGACTTTTTGACATCATGGTAACTGGGACTCAGTCCCAAACAGAAGATAGACTTTTTTTTTTTTTTTAGTACACAGCCTTCCCCCTCCTCCCTCCCCCCCCCCTCCTTTTATTAGTGCTGGAAGCTGTAGAACTGGAGATCAGAGCTGAGAGAGTTTTGAGATACATGTAGAAGAAAGATGTAAAAAAGCTTCTGATTCTTTTTCTAGCATTAAGGTGGGGTTATAGCATGACAGTATTTTTCTTTGATGTCTCTTCTAGGTAGGGAATTAATTACATTCCCTGTCCCCTCCAGCAAATACTCAAGCAGATATTTAGCTCATTACCTCCTTTTTGTCGCACAACATAAGGTGCAGTGCAGATAAACGTTTGGGGAATCCTACCTGTGGAGCATTTGAACTTTGTTCCAATCCTTGGAATTTGAACAGAGGTGAACAGAGAGATCTGGAAAGATGCCTGTGTTGGCAGGTTTCTGCAGAGGGCAACAAGAGAGGCGTTAAAAAAAGTTTAGAAACCCATAGTATTTCAGTCTAGATGTATGGAGATAGGTCCTCCTCCCCAGTCCAGCTAGACCTGTGTAGTGCACTGTCACAGACGGTGTCAGCCATGGGATGGTGCTATCCTGCCAATGGCACTTCTTCAGCAGACCTGGAGTGTCTTTACTCCCTTGCAGGAGGAGAGCCTAGCTGAAGCATGCCTCTCACTTTGGCTGCCATTGCAGATGGAAGGATATGCCAGTGCCCCTGCAACCTTTGTGCTGAGACTGAGGGAGGGGAGACACATGATGGGATGCAGCACCCCCAGCTGCTATCATCCGGCTACAAACAGTGACACCACTTAATGTTTGTGGACTAAGTCTACACAGTACTAAGTTCACTAAATTCCATTGGTCTAATCGCATCGTTATTTGAGCAGTGCTCACTTTTAAACATGTGCTCTTTCATATGTAATGGTAAATGTTTTTGATTTGTTTTTTTTCTGGACAAGTGACAAAACCAGAAAACACCACTGCGGTTGGTACAATTTGCCTAGCACATCAGAAGCCTAGGCAGTGAGATTAATGCTTGACTGGCATATGGAGATTGAACTACCTTCTCGTACCTGCCAGGGATATTCTTGTGAAGCAGGCTTAAGGCATATTGGCTAGGGAAGATAGGTAGTGAGGGAAAACACTAGATGTGTAAGTGAGCAATATCTATTCAGTATTTTCACAGAAGACTTTAAACATTGGTGTTCTCATTAAACCACATTTTATCACTGAAATGAAAAGCTAAGTGAAATGAAGAATTTCTGTCCCAAAGGAGGTTCCTCAAGCCCACGTTTGTTTTCATTGCTGCTGGTAAGATTATTAGTTTTTTTTTTTTAAATGAAATCCCTCAAAACTTCAGAATTGAATTAATATGTAACATTCTGATATTCCCTGAATCAAATTATTTCATATTAATCATTGAGCTGACCCCAAATACTCTGGAGCTAGTTTAACAAGAACTGTATTTTCTTATCCAGTGCAGTTCCATGTGGTAGCTGCCCTGTAGGGCCCTTGTGTCCCATTCTCCCACAGGGGCCAGAGTATTTGGTCAAGATGCTTTGTGGTAGAACCAGTCCTGTGTCTCTTTTGATGTCAGGTGGGACTCTGACATTGTGTCATGTGAAAGTATTTCCTTAGAGAGTGCAGACCAGAGGTAAAAATGGGGACCACTATTGAAAGCAAATGAAATGTCTGGAAAATACTCTGTTTTATGTTATGGTACATTCATACAAAAGCTTTTCTGTTAAGTTTGGTGAAACTAAATGTGCCATTTTGGGTTGCAATGACTTGAAGTGAAGCATTTCATTGCTAATTCTCTGTTAGGAAAATGGAATTCTTGTTAGAAAGCCATCCTGGTGGAAATATTCACCCAGCCATACTAAACAAATCTATTTCCTGAGATAGGTCTTTTGTACTTGTACAACCTTGGATGTATTTGAAATACAATGAAATCACTAAGTAGAGTGTTGTTTGCAAAGTCATTGTCTGATACAGTTTTCAGTGTCTTCTGTAATAAGTTTCAAGCCTTAAATGATCAATGGGGCCATCCTAAAATAATTCCTCTCTGCCTTTCAGATGAAGTCCTTAAGACACTTGACAGTAATCATTTCCTCACATACTCATCACTGAACCAAGCTAGACAGATTTAGCTTGTGCTAGCTAGACAAATCTGAGACTTCAGGATGCATTTGGGAGGAACAGAGCATTCTGTAACTGGTGAATGTCTGTATAAGCTCAATACAGAACTGAACGTAATTTAAGTCAACTACTGCATGCTGGTAAATAAGCTTCTGTGATGATGATTTCTTTTTTTTTTTTTAACTCTAAAAAAAGCTGTCAAACCTTCATTAGTTAGGAAGTTCATTTGTAAATTTAAGCTCTTGAAATTTGCGAGATGTCAGAATTGTGTTAATATAAGGTTTATTCCTCCTTTTTGTGCATTGAACACTAGGAAAGTCTTTAGCTACATAGTAATTTCCCCTTTCTCACGTCCCACCCCCACCAGCACAGAATCATATAAAATAAAACTGGAATGAACCATGAGAGGTTATTTAATCCTTTCTGTTTTCACCAGCCCAAGACAAAATCAATGACAACTATGTGAGTCTTGACAGCAATTTGTTTAACCTGTAATTAAAGGTCTCCAATGATGGCTGCTCCTCAGGCAATCTCCTCCAGTGCTTCACTGTTCTTAAATTAAAAAAGCTTTTCCTAACATCAATTCTAACACTTCCTTGCTGTAATTTTTGCCCATTATTTCTTGTCCTTTTCAGCATAGATACAAAGAACAGATAGTTCCTTTCTGCTTTGTAGCAGTCTTTTTATATTTGAACACTGTTATAATGTCTCCTTGCAGTTTTCTTTATGTTAGAAAGCAAAAAAATATTTTCAATCTTTCTTCTATTTTCTAGACTTCTGGTTATTCTCATTGCTCTCCTCAGGACTCTTTCCAATAGTCCCACTCCTTTCTTGAAGTGCAGTTCTCCAAACTGGACATGATCTGTAGCAGAGCACAGCACTGTCTCCTCCTGTGTCTCCATGCATTCCAGGATGCTTCGTCCAGTCCACCCAATGAATGATTTTCTGTGTGTAGCTATTAAGTGTTTCTTTCTTTTGTCTTTTTTTAGCTCTGCACTATATAAGCTCAGTGTAGACCATAGTTTCCTCAATATTGTATCTGCATGAGTATCTGTAAAATACTGTCCTATCTCCTCTATGCCCTTCTTATATCCAGAGACACATCCAAGGTACAAGTTGCTTTTCAGGGCTAGCATGAGGTATACCTGTGTCTATGGCCTGTGGCACAAGTAAGGAGCATCATAGCTGGCTTGGTCGGCTTCCCTGTCCTGCAGCTTTTATTGTTCTCTGTTACTTGGCCAAATGGAGGTTGAACAGAACATGAAGCAAGAGGGAAGCTCAAGTTTGTGCATCTGAATCCACAGTGAAGTGCCTTAAATGCTTTGCTGTGACACCAAGGTGAACTCTGCTACTGTCAAATATCAGTCAGTTACTTTTTCACCTAAATATTAACAAGTATCAGCTAGTTTTTAGGAACAGATTGAGAAATTTGAGTCTAATTTCTCAGAGCAATTTTTTAGCTTTATCAGTAAGACAAAAATCTCTCATTGGCTTTACTTACAGCTTTTGTCTAATGAGCACTTCTGCAAAACAAATTCCCTGACCTCAAGTTGGCCAGCATGATGTAGGGAATGTACTTTTGAAAATATTTGAGTTTGGGTGGCTTTCTCACCATTGCTTAGAAAATCTGTGGAGAAGTGGTATTTTAAGAAATCCAGAAACTATGCCTTATTTCCTGTGATCCCTTTCTTCACTTACTGAAGAACCTAAAGTTTCTGTAGCAAGGAAAGAAGAGGACTTGACACTTGCACCACAGAAGAGCATTCATCCTCAAATCATAGTCCATCCCACAACCAATTCTACTTAATCCTACTGCAGCCTGTGCTATGTCTTTTTGAGAGTTGAGGAAATGACTTTAGCCTTTGAGGTTAATGTAGAATCCTTCAGCAGCATTTCTCTTGCAACTATAAAGACTTCTTCCCCTCTCTACATAGTGTCATGCCTGTTTTCACAAATAAATATATATAATTTCTAATGTTCTTATCAAGTTTGTCTCAAGATGCAATTGTGGGGTCTGCTATTCCATTTGAAATCAAGATTTTCTTCAATAGTAAACCAAATGAATTAGCAGTCAGTGTATCTCAGTATGGAGGACGCAGTAATCCACCCATGTGATAAAATAAATTCTGTCCTTATTGATACCTGTTACAAGGAAGGAATCAAAGAAGTAGGTCATTTCACAACCCTGCTTTTCTGTAGTTTGAATACTGCAATGCAACACGAGCAATAAGTAAGGCTCTAGGGCATTTGACATTTTAGTCGCTTCGCAATATTCATAGCTAACTCAAGAAGCAGCAGGCTCAGTATATGCAAAAACGTATTGTACAGCTCGAGACACATATTAGAACTTCAATAAATAGCGGTAAAGCAACTTTTTTCCCCTAAAGTTTGCAGTCTCTGTCATTCATATATTTGGTTGGTTGTAATGCAAAAAAAAATAATCTTAGAACTTATTCCAAAAAGGCATAGATAGAAATGTTTCATCTTTATCTTGGTATATTCCAAGGTGAAAGATAAGGCAACAAGATGGACCTTGCTCTGCCTTAATCTGTTCAAGTTTGCTCTGGGGTACCCTGTGAATGATTTGGGTTGGTAGTAACTGTGAACACACTCCGATGTCCTGAATTCTCTTGAGAAGCAGGGGCTTATTTTTTGACTGAAAGGATAGCTGTAACCACAGTTGAAGCACTGGGTCCTCTGTCCTTAGCATCTGTTAAGGAAACATTCTCACTAGACCAGTTGAAGTAATTCCACCCTGCCTTTTTCAGCCCTTTTTTACTGGCATCTTGAATCCCTTTTCTTTCTCTTTCTTTATATCCTGCTTCAGGTAACGCTTCTCTCTATCTTCCTGTAAGTCTTCTGAAACTAAATAAATGTTTTTTCTCTTCTGGTGTTTTCCACAAAACCTGAAGTTATTCAGAACCTATAATTGATTTGTAAGGTGGAAAAAATTTTGTAGGGAAGCTTGAAATCCTTCTGCCTTGTTGTTTAAGTGGTCTACTCACTATACTGCTATTTTTATCTGGGTAAACACATGTTCTCTGTTAAGTGTAATTCAGATGAAATGTAGGGCTGTATTACTTTAGTCAACATAACACAAATCATATTTGAATCTTATTTGTTTGGTTTCAGTTACTTATCATCAATGTTCGAAGTATTGTTTTTCATGACAGATGAATTAACTCCTTCAGTGTGGTGAATGGTGATTGTTTTTATGTATTACCTGAATACAGTTGTTATCCCAGTGAACCATAAAATATGTTTAGACCAGGTATGCACAGTCCATATACAGTTGTTTAAATAAGTGTTACAGCAGCTTTAGTTATACATCACTGAAGCTGTGGATTGCAGTAAACATAGTCTGTTCCAAACGCAAAGTAAAGAGCTGTTAGCTGGTGTATTTGTTTCTACTTGCTGGTTGGGGCAGGCTAGAACATATAGTTCTAGTAAACAAGCTGATAAACTGATTTATTAAGCTTCAGGAACTTGTCTTGTTCAGTGCAGGTGCTTTTAAGGAAGTCTTAGAAAGGCTCTAGGCTGAGCATCTCAGCCCTTCTGAGAAGCAATATGGGCAGTTGGTGAAGGGGGGCAGCCTGTGACAGAAAAAAGCAATTGGTGATACACAGAATGCAATAGATGAACAGCTTGGCTGAACTTCACAGGTACCTTTCCTAGCTAGTTAAATTTATGCAGCCTTCAGGTTATTGCCCTTTTTCCTGATGGTTGTCTTCTAATTCACTTGGCTATCAATGGCCGTTCCCCTTTGGAGCATGCCTGTGTCCAGCCTGCGTCAAAAACCGTGTTCCTGCTTAATAGCATCAACTTGGAGAGGAATTTTTATATTGGCTACGGGCCAAGTCTAGCACATCATTTCTCTTCACTTTTGTTGCTCCCTCTCTATCTGCATCTTCACTTGATTGCAGAGAGACGCTTTTCATCATTGTGAAAAGCCATCTGATTAGAGCTCTCATTAACCCATGAGTGAAGCTTCTTATAAGTTTAGCTGGAGAAATTCCTTGAATGCTTCAGAATTGCAAAGTTGGCATTTTTAAGAAACCTCAAAACTAGATTGTAAATTTGTTTTAGCTCAGCTTAAAACAAACTCTTCTTTCTCAGCAGATTTGAAGGAAACCTAATTTACTGTATATCTTTTTGTCCCTCAAAATGTCTCAGATGTCATGGAATTCTACTGGTGATTATCAGAGACTGTGTGTATTTGGACTATCCTGTCCCTGACCATCCCTCTATACTGGTCCAATTCATTAAACAAAGACATTGAACAGTGAAATATTCCTCTGTTAAAGTGTATTTAGAAGCAGTCCTCATGGAAAAGAAAAAAACACTTTTTTTCATTGTTGTAATTTCATTTTTGGAATATAAAGTGATTTTAAGATTGGAAGCGTAAAGGTTACTTTTCAAATGCTCTGTGCATAGCTTTTGCTAGTCATTTTCTTCCCCTTTCTCTTTTCCACCTTCCTTCCCAGAATAACTATAAAGTAGATGTATATGTCTGTACCAGGAATCATCTCCTTGACTCCCTTAGGCCTCTTGACCTTCTCTGATACATATATCAGACGTGGGATGAACTCAAGCTTCTCTTTGTTTAAACAGGCAAGATTGGCTTTGTTCAGAAAGCCGTCTGATAAAAATGGACACACTTATGGGTGCTGCTTTCATTGCTTTGCTTACTTCTAAGTTGTTATGGAAGCCATGTCCCAGAGTGGCACTAGAAGACTATGTCCTAGTGAGGGACAGCTCTCTGTCAGTCATGGTCTCATTTGGAGTTAGAGAGCTGTGGGTTTCAATCATTATTTTGGTATAACCTGAAAAGCCCTCAAGTTAGTTCAGAGATTGCTGGTAGAATGAGGCTATGAGGTAGGAAGTGTTATGCAGATGATAGGTGTGACTGCTGGCAGACAGCTTCTTCAGTGCAACATGAAAGAAACTAGTTGTTGAAGCACATATATTTAGAACTGTGGAATCAAGTTTTTTGTCCTAGACTTTTACTTGCCTTTCTTTTTAATGGTAGGTTGCAAGGTTAGGATAACAAACATATAAAAAAGCCTCTGAAAGCACTGGTGGCAAGTCAGACCAGAATTGACACAAGCATCTTCTCCTTTACCAGGCAGTTTTAACATTTGGGAAGGATGTGTTTCATCTGTCCTGGAAAACTGCACTGAAGCATCTGTTGATTTCATTAAAACACAAAGTTTCATAGGTTATGAGGCCGGAAAGAGCCATTATGATAATCTAGGCTGATTTGCTATATAATTAATTCCTGTCTCGCTGTGTGTTTTAGAGAAAACAAGGTACTATTTTATTTTAAGGTTTGCCAGTAGCAGAGAACACACCATAACCTGTAGTAAATTATTTCAATAGCAAATTACCCTCATGTAAAAATAAGTCATAATATTTTAAAATGTGAATTTCTCTAACTTCAATTTCTACCCCCTGGATCCCATTATTCCTTTGTCACATGGATTGAAGAGCTCTCTGTTGCCAAACTCCATTTTCTGCACAGGTACTCGTAGATTGTAATCGAATCACCCTTTAACCTCTGCCTATTAAACAGGCTGAATTTGAATGTTCTTCGCTATGGGATATGCATTCCAGTCATTTAATATATTCCCTTTTCTCATTCTTGAACCTTTGGTTTAACAGTTGAACTGCAGATACCAGAAGCTGCCTTAGCGTTTCATTGCCCAAGCCAGAGATGCTGTTCTCTCTCTATTCCTGCTCAGGATTCACCTTGGGTTTACACCCGAGGATTATTTTTATCCTTTTGTTTATAGTGCTGAGATTTCTGGTGTACCTGATTATACATCAAGATCTTCATGTCCAAATGTGGCTATCAATACCTCAAGTCAGCTATGTGAACACTTGTATTTTTCCCTTAAACACCGGTGCTTTTTAAATTTCTCAAGCTACGTTGTGGGTTTGGGGATTTTTTTCAAGAAAATAATGTTGAACAACAAACACTTGAATAATAAAGATTCAGATTGGGGTGGATCTGTTTCTTTGAAAAGATTGAATTCAAAACTCTTATTTAGCCAACACTCTCTCTTCTATCTTCCCCAAGTCTTCCTTTGTGTTTGCTTTCTTGGTCCTTTCTTTCAACCTTGCTCTTGGATCCTCCGTTGTTAGTGACTTTCTGGATTACAACGGACTCCATGTAATTTTCTCTAGATCCTTTGAAAGTCTTCTGTCTCAAGGATTCTCCAGCTGTGGTACTGGTATGACTAATGAAATACAAGGCAGTCTGCAGCAAACCCCAATTATACCCAGAGGAAGACCCTCTGCATTTCCCCAGAAGAGATGGGAATTGTTACTCAAATATCAAATACGTGAAAGGGGGATATGTAACCTGTATGTGGCTCAGCTGAGAGCTGGAAGCTGCTTACATGTATGTGATCATATTCCTTCTACCAGTAACCAGCAATATGCAGAGGTTGCTGAAAACAGATCTCTGAGTCATAGCTACATATGACATATACATAGCTCCGAGTCATAGATACAACCCAGCACCAGCCGTCAATCATATGTAGGGCATTGTGCTACCTGTCTGCTTCTCTCATGTGGAAAGGCTGGGTCAAGGTACAGTTTACAGGAGCGTTGGCTTGATCAACTGTTAGTAGTATCCTATAAGGGCAGTTCTTCTGTCTTAGGATCATTAATACCACCACAGTTCATTCAGGCCTGCCATTCTCTTGCTCACCAAAGCAACTCCATACTGGGGTGAAACCAACAATGCAGTGTTGCGCTGAAGTCAGGGAGTCCCACGAGTATGTGCTGGAAATCGGACTCTGTCCACGGGAACCCATTTCCAATTACCTTCATTCCCAGGCTGTCTCTGCAGGACAAGGAGTAGACTGTGTGCAACCTATTATACATGTAGATCCATTCAGAACAGCAGAAAGGCCCCAGTGGGCCTGAAGAACAGTCAATCCATTTACCCAGTTTTCTGCTTCCAGTAGTGGCAGGTGCAAATGCAATTTAGGGAGAGCGTGTGAGCATGGCTGCTGTCAGTGGTACGTTCCCCTTACACTCTCACAGCGTCCACTGCTATTGGATTAGGATTATTAGAAGGTCTATCCGTTCCTTTTCCCTTTAATATCAGTTTGTGGACTTGCTGTCCATTATCTTTCTGTTTCTTTTTGAGCCTGCTGATGCTGTCTGCTTCCACCACCTCCTGTGGCAGCAAGTTCCAGAAGTTCACTACCCTCTATGTAAATAAGTACTTCTAAAAATCCATTTTAAACTGATATCCTACAAGTTTCAGTGAGTGCCTCTAGTTCTATTATTGTTGGATTTGGCAAAAAGCAGTTCTACGTTAACCTTCTCCATCTTCTGTAAGCTTCAATCATATTTTTTTCTCAGGACACCTCTCCAGATATACAAGCCTCGTCCTTTTCTGGCTATCCTCATAAAGCATCTGCTCCATTCTCTTAACTCTATTTACTTGCTTCTGTACCTTCAGCTCCTCTGTTTCCTTGAGATGCAGAGACAGGACTATATGCAGTGCTCAGAACTAGTGTTTGTGGAAAGCACTGGACTTGCTGCACGCAGAAGGTATGTGCAGAAGCCCTGGGCAGTCCAGATAGCTGCACTTGCATGGAGTACATCTCACTCTTCTTATGTGTGCCCGTCCTGGATACAGAGGTAGCTGCAGCTTGTCTCTGCTGTCTGGCTCAAGTGCACCTTGTTTTCTGGCAAGAGGGAGAGGCCGTAGTGCACAGCCTCGCTGAGTCACTGGAAGGAGGTGTGTGGTCTGTCTAGTGAGAGCATTTGATGTGGTTAATCTGTAGAATGAAACTACTACAGTCCCACAGATTGAAAATACATTTTATTCCTGTTGCAGATATTAATAGACCTGATGTTTTTGAAGTCTGTGCGAGGGCAGAGCGCTTTATTGGGAATTGGAGCAAAACAAGCTATCGGGGGTCAATACTGTCCTCTGCTGGGAGGACCTACAGCTTTGTGCCATGACTCCAAATGGGAATTAACAGCTGGCTTCTCCTTTCACTCTGATGTAGGGTGTTTTGCCTTTGCAATAGGAAAATCTAATGCTGTGCTTGCTGCACTGGGGAAATTATCCTTTAATGCTTAGCGAAAGCTGGAAACTCTTTGCTTGCTACAATGTGTTGAATTGTGATTTCATTTCTTTTTCATCCTGAGATCACCTACTTTAGAAGCTTATCCCTCATTCTCTCCCTCATTTGCCTTTTAGTATTTACTGCACATTCTTTTCTGTGACTTGTCCTGTCCCATTTATAGAATTAACAATGCATATCTCCTTTCCCTTCTCTTTTCATAGCAAATTGCTGACAAGTCATCCTGCTAGCATTTTGAAAGCAGAAATCAAATGTGTGTGTACGTATATGCTATGTGTAATAGACACAAAGTATTTTAAAACAGTAACTCTTAAAGGAAATCAGAGTCTTCAGATGTGTCACAGAACATGAATTCAATCACAACTGTGCTAGTTGCAGAAATGCTTTTGCTTGCTCTATGTGCCAGCTCTGGGTTTAGGAAGCATGGAAGGTGGTTGAGAGGAAGTATAGTTTACAAATATTTCAATTTTGTCCCTTATCCGGTTCTTGCCTCTGTGAGAATGGCACGGGACAGAGAGGAGCCCTCTTTGCAAGGAATTAATTCTGTACCGGTGAGAAAGAGAAAGGCAGGAGGTCTGGACTCCTGAGCAAACCAGGCATGCTCAGGGGTGCTTGCCTGTTTGGGACTCCTCTTGGCTAATTTCCATCCATGTAGCAATACAGAGTCCAGAGTTCTGGCCCTTAACCTGGAGAGAATAAAAGTCCAGGCACTGAATGCATACAGGCTTTTACGTGTTGGCACAGAGAGCGTAGGTTTCTTGAAGCGAGGGTAAGCTGTGCAGATATGTGCATAGCAAGATTGTGCCTGTAGTGATCTCAGATTTCTTGGTCAGAGAAATTTTAAGTCTTTGTTTATTCTTTCTTGTAGCTCTTTAGGAGCCACAGGGCAATCACCAACAGTTCACAGCAACTTGCTTAAATTTTTTTGCATCTCTCTCCTAGTAGTTAAGTGGGCTTATAGGAATAATAGAGAAATGACAGTGGTGGTACGGAGTTCCCTGCTGTGGCTAGCAGAGATGGACATGGAGGTTACACTTTGTTATGTATTTTGTATGGGATTTATGCAAATATAACAGCATGATACCAGACACACACTGTATTTTATGTATAAAAGCTTTTGCAGCAGAGTGGGCCTGTGGTAGAGTTAATTGTTCTCGCTGTCCTTCAGTTAAGTGTTCTCCTCTGCCTGCTTATCTGATCTATAGTCATCGCAGAGCACCCGTTGCTGTCATTTCTATACACACTCCTTGTTGAGCTCTCTCCCTCTGTCATCATGTCAGACTCTTCCTTTCTGCTCCCCAGTGCCTTTTGGGAGAAGTTTATCTCCCATGGCTGAAAGTAATTGGGGTATTTGTACTGTATGCAGGATTGATGTATGATATTTTTCCTTGTGTCTGGCAGGTTGTTTATAAGAATAATGACATCCGTCTGGAGCTGTCTCGCTTGGCACGGATTGGTGATACTAAGATGAAGATCTACGGGGAAGTGAAATTTGTATGTGAGAATGTGGCTACACTGGATCCCATCAGCTTTGAGACACCTGAGGCATATATTAGTCTTCCTAAATGGAACACCAAAAGGATGGGCTCCATCTCATTTGATTTCCGAACCACTGAACCCAATGGACTGATCCTTTTCACCCATGGCAAGCCTCAGGAGAGGAAAGATGCCAGGAGCCAGAAAAATACAAAGGTAGACTTCTTTGCAGTTGAGCTTCTAGATGGGAACCTCTACTTGCTGCTGGACATGGGCTCTGGGACCATTAAAGTCAAGGCCACCCAGAAGAAAGCCAATGATGGAGAGTGGTATCATGTGGATATTCAAAGAGATGGAAGATCAGGTAGAGTGGTGACTTTTTCTTAAGTAGATTCACCTTTCAGATCCAGACCTAGGTCTGTGTATTAATTCTCAGAACCTTTAAAACCTGTTAGATATGAGTCATCTTCTTACAAAAACTTAATGTTACTCCAGTGATGTTTATCCAGCAAAGCAAAGATGTGAATGGCTAGGTTTTCATTAAATGTTTAGTGTGAACTTTGGATAGCACATCACAGAGGCAGTCTATTAATATTTTATTCACAATCTCCAGATATTCTGTACCTATCTTTGCAATTACATATGTAATTATAGTGATGACATCTTTGTAGACCAGGGTAAGGTTTAAGATCCTTCAGAACCATAATTATTTAGTTCTTGGTTTGAGAAATTCTCCCTGATCTACTTTGAGTTTCTGTTCAAAAAGAAACTTCGTAGAAACCAAATGAAAACTTATTGCTGTGACCTAATATTGCCATTTTCTTCTGGATTTTGTGTCTTTAAAGAGCAGGGGTTTGGGAGCTTGTCATGAGGAAAATAAAAATAATGGACACAACCAGTGACAAAATTATGGCAACATATCAACATTTTCATCCTATTCTGTTTCCTTTCCCTTTTCTTAGTATCTTGTATTTTTCAGTCATGTTTCTTTACTCTCTCTGGGATGGCAAATTCTAGTCTTAATATCTGAGTCAGCATTCAATGGAGGTTCCTTTTTTTCCTCGCAGCTTCTCATTTTCAAAAATGTGGTTTAGTTTATTTCTAATAATATACCTACCGTGCAGTTACCAAGGGGTACTTTGTTTCTAGTGCTAGATATCAAGCTAACATACTTATCATGTACTCTGAAATTGTCTAAGGAAACTAAAGGTTCAAATATTGTAACTTCATCTTGAGAATATGTGAACAATTGTACTTGAACTCTTCCTGAACTGTTGGGATCTCAAAGCCTGACCATATATCCCTTCAAAGAAAATTTTGCTTACATTTGCAGGTGGATTTGGGATTTGTCTGGTGATCTCCAGATGATAGCTTTAGGTCCGTAATTTTATGTTTCCAGTTGCTGAATGCCATCAGCAGAGGGAACGCAGTGCTAGAATTTGCTTCCCTTGGGTTTTCAAAAGAGCTGACTTTTAGATACCATGCAAAGCCTAGCTGTTTGAACAGGTCTTTGCCTGAAGCTAGTTTTTTCTTTGATGATGTGAGGAGTTTCTTTTTATTTGGCATGGTGCTCTACTAGGACTTAATATGTGTGGTTATATATTGCTATCTCCTAAAGACATGGATAGGAACATTTTATAAAGGAAACCATAAATAAATAAATGGAGCTTTGATTTCTTGAGAATTGCTAAAATTTAATTAACTTCCAAGGATAAACTCAATTAGTTGCATTCAGTACTGCCTTCAGTTTTGCTTGCTAACCTGGGGACTGTCTGGTCCCTGGAGAGGCAGCTGCAGAAGAAGAAACAGATATGATGCTAAGCTCTCTGCTAAGAAAGTTTGTAAAAACCTAGGAAGAAGGACACGTTCATTGGGACTAGGAGGTGTGACAGACAGCATTGCTACTTGGTGGATGAGACTGTAGAACTGACTTCTTTGTTGTTTGGCAGGGAGGTTTGTGATGTTCTGGACACTGATTAGAGATAGACTTTGAACTAAAAGCACTTTGCTCAACAGGAATGAACATATTTGTGTATTCTTGTCTTCTCTTATTTTAATTGCATTTTCTGCTGACGACGAGTACTGGGTTAATGGTCCTAGTGACTGATGTCTTGTCTCCCCAGAAAACCAGGATACTGGCACCGATTTCTTCCCACCATACCTTTACCAAGCATCAACCACTCCTATCTAGTGGTACTTTTGGTAGGTGTGAGAAGGAAATTCAGGATCTCTTCTTGTTTAGTCCTTGGCTTTTCTCCCATATGTGGACCAGAGAATGGTAACACCATGGAGATTTTTTCTTTTCTTTTCTTCTTTTTTCCTTTCTTTTTTAAAATGTGGATGCCTGTCATCTAGAAACTGAACTGATATAATGAACTTGCTTAATGTAGGCTACAAAACAGCCATTTGGTTTTAATGAGCTAGTGACCTAGAGGTTCTGATTCTCATTATTAAAGCAGCTAGGCCTTTATTAGGTGTCATCTCTCCCCTTCTTCTTCCCATTTTTGTAACAGTCCAAAACTTCAGGCTCTGTTGAGCTTAGTAAAATAGCCTAAAAATCCAAATATTCACTACTGCAGTGTATGAAGGCAGGAGTACAAATGCTGGGGAAGCACGACAATCGTGCTCAAACAACCTTGGGCACCTCTGGTCCCCCTAGGCTTTGTGTACGCTTTCGTCTGTGTTGGCTGCCAGAGCAACAAAAGCTGCTTTTTCTCTCTACTCTGACAGAAGCTGACAGTGTGGACATGGACACCTAGCATCCTGTAACCTTGCTGTCCTTGGGGAAAGCTCCTACAAAGTGCCCACAAAACCTGTCACAGTTTCTAGCTGGACAACACTGAGCATGTTACACAAGACAATGTTTTTGGCTGGTCATCTGCTACAAAACACACATGTTGTTCCACCCACTCAGACACTAAAAATCTTACTGGAAGATTTGGTCTACGGTTGCATCAGTGCACTGCTTTGTATAGCAGCTCTGCCCTCAGTAACTGGAGTCTTTTGGTCTGTTTGTTCTTTAGCCCTGCATGAAGTGCATAAGGGACTGGAAAGAAAATGCTTAGATGCTTCTGATTTCTCAAGATGGGATTTGATCTACCTGAAAAGAGTGCAAGCATAGCATGGCGGGGGGGATGTCAGCTCATAGTACTGCTCCTTCCTAGGGTCAGTTCAGAATTTCTCCGTCTCAGCAGCTTGGTCTTAAAAGTGCTATGCATCCAAGCTAATACCATCTCCTTACAGGAACAGCTAGGGTACAAAACACTGGCAGAAAGTTCAGGCTGCTGTCTAGACTATTTCCCTTCATCATCTCATGCTTTCTCCAGCTTCTACACTTCTTGGTATTTCTTCTCTTTTGGGTTTGTTTTTTTTTTTTTACCTTTGTGGCTTTTGCAGGTGGTGTTTGTTTTCACCCGTGGCAGCTGTCTGGAGCTCCGCCCTCCAGCATTTTGGTTTGTTCTGGTCTTTTGAGTAATAGGTACTGTGCATGCTGCTTTTGAGGAGTAACAGCAGACATGTTGGAAGGGGGGCTGTGATCCTGTGGCTCTGTGACACGCTGCCTTTACGACTCTAGGTGTGTTGTCACATCTTCTCTTTTCTTACTTTGTAAAAGGGAAAATGTCTGTGGTGCTGCAGCTTTTTTTTTACAAAATGATTCATCGGATAATCCTGGTTCTCTCTGAGCCTTTAACTTGTAATGCTTCTGTTGCTTCTGGCATTCTGATGCCTCTGACATTATTCCTAAATTATTACTGAACATCACACACATGAAATACCTTGTGTCTGTGTCATACATGCTGTTCTCTAAGACGACACCTGTTACAACTGAACAAAAATCATGTGTACATGACTGCACTTTCTCAGAGAGATGCAAAATAGACCTAACTTTATTAACTAAACTCTCCCACCTTATCATAGGGGTGTATGATAAAAATGCAATGATGTGGAATTAATCTTAAGCTTGGATAGCTGTCTCCGAGGACAGACTATCTTAATGACAAGGCAATTGGATGCAGTGATTTATAGCTAGGGAGAGTGAATTGCTGATTTTTAGCTGAGTGTCTGGTGGGCAGATGTCCCTATCATGAAAGCTTCTGAATGCTCGTCTGAAGAGTACGCTGCTCGGGGATGTGAGAGACCTGGGTTATATTCCCTGTTTTTCTTTGGATGTGCTGTCTGACCTTAAACAGGTCACTTCAATTCTCTGCGCCTGTTTTGGATATTCTGATTATATTTCAGTATTATATGTTCTGATTATTTTATGTGCTGGGACAATTTCTTGAAATACATAGGAATGGTCTCAGTGCAGTATGCCCATGTCTTGCTTGGAGCATATGGAAGCTACTACAGTTTTAATAACAACTGCTCTTCAGAGATAACCTTTATTTTTTTCTATGTCAATTTTCCTTTTTGTCAAATGGAAGTTAGAATACTTGACTTCCTTTGTAAAACCATAGAATAATTAATTTTGGAACAAACTTCTGGAGATTTCTAGTCCAAACTCTGATGAAATCTAGGCTTTCTTCTGGGTCATGTCCAGTTGTGTTTTGAATGCCTTCATTTTTCACCCTCATGGTGAAAAATGTTCCTTTCTATGGAGTTGGATTTTCCCTTGCTGCAACCTGTGATCAGTGTCTCTTGTCACTGCTGACTCATGTTCAAATTGTTGTCTGCCAAATCCCCAGGTCCTTTTCTGCAGCACCTTAGCCAGCTGATCTCCAGCCCGTACTTATGTGTGAGGCTATTCTGCCCCAGGTGTAGGACTTTGTATTTACTGTTGTTGATTTACATCAAACATTTCTATCAGTCCTTTGCTCCACCTTGTAAAGCTTTCTCTGAATGGTAGCCCTGTGCTTCCTCCAATGCATCAACCATTCTCCCCAATTTGATATCATCTACAAACTTGAGGAGGATCTATTTAGTTCCATCATCCAGGTCCAGCTTTGGAGGTACTGATGAAGTGTTTTCTGGAACAGCTATGCAGTGTGAATTAATATGCTTTTACTTGTCTTTTTTTCTCTCCAGTCCTGATGCCATCGAACTCCTGTGTGTTCTCAGTCTTTGCTTTGCTGTATGAATACCATTGAAAAATGCTCAGTTTTTACATGTTATTATATAGCCATTGCGTTGTCATGCTTGTGACCTTATAATGCAAGTTGGGATACAGACATGTGATGATCAGTCACTGTGTGGAAGAACTTATGGGCTGTGGTACAAGAGAAGAGGGAGCTATGTGGGAGACACTGTCTCCGTTAGGAGTGCATTTGGGTAGGGAGGAATCTTCACTCTTCCACGCTGAACCTTAAACCTCACTCATTTATTGGGGGAAAAGTGAACTAGAGAGAGGCTATAAGTAAAAGTGTTGATGTTTCTTTATCCTCCTCATTTAGGTACTATATCAGTGAACAGCAGACGCACCCCATTCACCGCCAGTGGGGAGAGCGAGATCCTAGATCTGGAAGGTGACATGTACCTCGGTGGGCTGCCTGAGAACCGGGCAGGACTCATCCTTCCTACAGAGCTCTGGACAGCGATGCTGAACTACGGCTATGTTGGCTGTATCCGAGACTTGTTCATTGATGGACGAAGCAAGAACATCCGGCAGCTGGCGGAGGCGCAGAACGCTGCAGGAGTCAAGTCCTCCTGCTCCCGCCTCAGCACCAAGCAGTGTGACAGCTACCCGTGCAAGAATAATGCAGTCTGCAAGGACGGCTGGAACCGCTTCATTTGTGACTGCACTGGCACTGGCTACTGGGGGAGAACATGTGAGCGAGGTAAGCTGCTTTCTGACCTCCGTTACACAGAGCAGAAGGCGTGCAGAAGAACTAGAATAAAATCCAGTGCCTCCATGAGACTTTCCCCTGCCCTTGTTGGTCTTCCCAATGCTAAGTTCCAGTCCCCACACTAGCAAAGCTTTCTTCTCTGATTGTTTCCTTCTAGTCTTTTCCACCTTCATTTCATGAGGTTACCTTATTTGTCTGCCATTTCACTCCCTACGCCTTCTGAAAACCTTGTCTTCAGGTTCCAGAGCTTCTTTGACTGAGTATGGTTTGTCTCCTAAGGCAGAAAACGCTGCTGCATGTGAGGCAAATTGCTGGAAACGTACCAAGTGTGAACTTGACTTATGGGGATTTTTCTTGCATGGGACAGATGATGTATCCCAGTTCTGTCCAGTCTTCCTCTTTTTTTGCACGGTAGGATTTTCTTGATGGCTGTTTATGGGTAAAGCCAGCTACTGAGAGTGTTAACAGCAACATGTCTCTCAGTTCACCTCTGATAAGGCAAATCTGTAGGAGATGGTGGGAGATTCTCAGTAACTTATTCTTACTCATTCTGACCGGTAATTTAAAGACATACGATTGGAGCTGGGAGGCACAAGTAATGCTGGTACAGGCAGGCAAAATGTATGTGTTCTAGGCCACATGGAAAGGAATTTACTAATGTAAGATATCTGAGCTATATATTTCTCAAGTACAGGGTGGTTCCATTAATTGTTGTTATCCTTATTGTGCTGATTCCACACTCAGAATGAGGTAGTTGAGTGGTTTTAAAAAAAAAAAAAAAAAAAAAAAAAAGGGGCAAAAAACACTTAAAAAAAAAAAAAAATGGGGCTAAGATCACTTACAAAAGAAAATACTCCCTAAAGGCTGTTTTCTTATATTGAAACCAATCTTTCTGTTAATATTTGGCTATTAACACTGCATTCTGGCTGAACTGCACTCACAATACACCCAGGAATTACTGTAAACCATTAGCAGAGTCTTAGGGCTTTCAGCTCCTTCTTTCTATTACCTTACTTGGCACTGTGGCCTAATGGTTATAGCATGTGTCTTAGAATTGGAAATTCAGATATCTTTGAGCTTCTGCCATAAATATTTGAGAAGCTCCTTTCCCACTCGGTGTCCCCCCTATGCATTTTTTAATATTGATCATAGTGCCATGATGCTTATGAGAAAGAATGTGAAAGTTAGGTACAGTGCATAAAATATTTGGCAGAATTGAGATTTGTAATTCATTCACTCTCCAGATGATTTTCGTCTTTGCAGGAAGTTTTTGTTAATGACCAAAATTTTTTCTATAGACTGGATGAGGTTTTTAGGTTTTACAGCACAAGATCTATGATCATTCATAAAGTTTTTCACAGCCAGCAATTTGTAGCATGCTGCCCTAAGCAGCAATAGTAGTTAATTGCCAGTGGTCCTTAAAACAGCTGAAGCATCAACACTGCCATCCGTGCTGTGAAGGCGTGGGTGAAAATGTAAGATTCACGTGCATTGGCTATGCCAATGTCAGCTCAGCAGTTCTCTCTTATAGACTACATTGGATTAGAAGATTCTGGAAGATGTCAGAGTTTTTTTTCAACCATGGCCTTGGGAATTGTTTTGGCCAGTTGTTGTGCAATTAGGTTTTGGACAGACATGATAAAAAGAAGCACTACCATAAATGCATTGTTCCCCCACAAAATTGCAGTTATGCTTGTCCTTGGTCTTTATTCGGTATTAGGAGAGACCAGCTCTGTGATTTGGGACTTTCTGGACTCTGTCTCATGTCCATCTCCTGGACCTTCTCTCAGAAGAGAATCCATAGCTAACCAATGACATAAAGAACAGGATTCGTCTCATGTACCTTTAGATATCAATGGTGTTGGCTTTTACTTCTTTTATTTTCAGTGAAAAGAAATCAGTAGGTTAAGGGCATGTAAGCATTTTAATTTAGGAGAAATGAATCTCAAGTCTGGCCAGAGATCCCTAACTTGGCCATGCTCTGGCCAACATCAGTATGAATAAGAAAGATACATGGATGAATGCATTTCTACCAGTGTGGGCATTTGAGGTCCTAATAAATATGTGTTAGAGCATATTTAAAGTTAACAAAACAATGATGTTGTACTTCAGGACAACATAAAAGATGCATGCAGAGGTCCTAATCCTGAGAAACTAATTTTGTCTGTAACTAGAAACCACAGACCCTTTACTGGTTTAGGCCCAGTGTTAGGCAAAACGTGGCTTTTGTGCCTGAGGTTCCTTGGCAACACGAGAAGCAGCTCACAGGGAATAAGTATTTGTAGACTGGATACACGAAGAAGTTGTGCAGATTGAAGTATATTTGACTCCACAACATACATTGTGGTGTTACGTAGCAGCCTCAAATTACTCTGATACAACTACTTGGTATCAGGTGACTGCATTAGCACACAGTGATTTTGCCTTCATGAACAAAAGTATTGCAGGCTACCAATAATATTTTTCATTCCCATGGTCTGACACCCAAGGATTATTGCAAGTCCTGACTTCAGCTGGCCTGTGATCCAAATACTGTTGGAAGGAGAAAAGTTGAGACGGAGACTGGGAAGGGAATCAAAGTGAGAGATGCTGCCATGCCACAGTGGCACTTCTGCGTGGTGACTAAAGAGCTGCCACAGGACTGGGGGGAGCCAGGCTGGTGTGTAAGGGGAGGAATGGGGAAGGATCTGGCTAGTTCTTGGAAAGGGTTTGCAGCCTGAGATGTAGGGTAAAGGGCTGAGGGGCAGGGGAGCCTAGAATAAAGAATCTTCTGTGCCTGTTGGCTACCAGGGAAATCACTCTTTATCATAGGGCAAAGCACATAATTAACATTTAGTTAGGGTACTAAAACTACAAAAGATGTACGTACAACTCCAGGGAGAGAATCGGACGATTCATTTGTTGTTGATGGTGAAGTCTGTCTCCCACTTTCCAGGTATAGCATTTCTACGTTTATAATGCTGTTATTTCTCATATGTTTTATCCAAAGGACTGTTCTACATCTAAAAGGGACTCAAAAAGGAAACTGATTGTGTCATTGTTAGAAAAGAGGTTTGGGGGGTTCTTATTCATGGTGAAACAATACAAATACACAGTATTCAGTATGCCACCTATATCTGAAGCCAGTGGGAGTTTGTTCTGTCAGTGAAGTAACATCTCTATATTCAGCAAGTTACACTGGAAGCAGCATAGGCTTTGGTTGCAGTGATCTGCTCAGGCAGTACTTCTGTGCAGATGGAGAAACCTTGCTGTGGCTGCAGTTTGACAGGGCACAGAATGGGGAGCTGCTGCCAAGGCCTCAAATTAATTCTTACAATTCCAGTATCTAATCGGTCATTCAGTATTGGCAGTGATGTAAGCAGTCAAAGGTTGTTTTCGGTCTTAAGTGTCATAGCTTCTAAGAGTAACGTAGTTCCTCCTTGGGGTAATTGAAATTGCATGGAAGAGATGGGGTGAGACATGGCAAAGACTAGTTCATGTCTGATATGCCTCCTACCCAGGGTGGGGTATGTCAGGGAGCCAAAAGTACTGGTAGGACTGCTCTGGTTCTTTGGGTAACTGTATGTTTTCCCTGTACTAACTAGGAAGGAGTATTCTTGGGAGAGAAACTGGGAAGGCTTCTATCAGGTATACAAAAATTCAAGTCCTTGCCGTAGAAACTAGAGTGAATGGGCATCGGTGTTTGATCCTCAGAAAGGTTGAGACAAAGTACTTCACCTAAACAAGACTCTCCTCAGTCTTCATAAATTTCACTTGATCTGCTTGTGAGATTGTGTTTCTCTCCAGCTCTGTAGCCAGTGGCAGGTGACACGGAAGGAAGAGGAGCTGCAAGTGCAGTGGGATTCATGGGCCAGAAGCGCTCAATGCCAGGCTGTGAGGCTAAGCAAAGGCAGCAGCAAATACTGGCAATTAGCTGGATGTGGTTCCCTATTTCACACCTTCCACCAGAGGCTGTGCTAACCAGGGAACACACCCATTAGTTATTTATTTTCTTAAATCCTTGAGCTTCCCATTTGCTATCATCTTTCCATAATGGTTCTCTACTACTCTGTCTAGCTCAGTGTGACAACGTTGGAAATCATATGTGAGAAGAGCCTTTTCAGGCCACTGTTAAAATTAGGGAGCTTCTATAAACATAGCAGCATTTGGATGAGTTTTTGAAACTTCAGAGATTCCACAGTAGCTATTGGAAGTGAGCAGCAGTGTGGCTGTCCACCAGGCTAGAAAATAAGATTCTGCTGGCTTTGCAAGTGGCATGAACTGGATTAAAGCACTATTGTAACGTCCTCCTTTGGATACCTTGAATAAGTGCTCTAAGATTAAAAAAGTAGAAGCCTGGCAATGAGGACCTGTACTAAACATCTACATTCCCTGTGCAGTCAGTGGAGGGAGATAGTTGCTTCTCCAGAGAAATTCAAAGCAATGACACAATCTGTTTGCTTCCTTTTGTTGATTTGCCTGTCTCCTTTTATTGATTATGTGGAGATTCTGGGCTGATAATTCAGTATTGCTGCACCCCAGAAGGTAACTCTGTGCTGCAGAGGAATTGACAGTGCCAAACTGCCAAGGCTACCAGGCTGACGAAAAAAGAGGATGTCTTGTTTGGAGTGGGAGCATAAAGCAAAGAAAATAGAAAGGAAGCTAATAGACAGGACACAATCCTTCCTGCAAGTGATTCTCTGAGTGCCTTGTAATGTGGTAACGATCTCGCCTCCCCCTGCTCCCTGAGCTCTCCTGCAGTTCTGTTACATCTGATTAGAGTACCTATGGTAGAGAGCAAGAGGTAATCATGCCAGCAAGACTCCTAAACCAAAAGGCAGCTTTTGGATGTCTCTGAAATGAAGGGCAGGCACAGTGAAGTGGATTTGTGATGGAAGCTATGATTGCAAGTCATACGGAGGCTTTGTACTGAGTTTGCTAGGTCTTGGGTTGTGGTGTGTTGGGCATTATGGAAAAAAAACAACCCTTGTAGCTTGTACTCTTGGTAGTATTTAGTCATTCTTGCATCCTCGGGTTTTAGAAAGAATAGGAGCATCAGAAAACAGAGTCTGCAGTGCAGCTTCTCTGTTCTAAAGTAACTTGTTCCAAGTCTGCCGTTTTGCTAGTTAGTTTGAAATAAAGGACATAAAATATCTGAAAGCCCATGGGAATGCTTCCCAAATGCTTTCTGGTCATCAGATGTAGGGCAGGCTTTGGGAGAACTGACAAAAAGGATCTTCCAACACAATGGGTAGCACTTTTCCTCCTCTTGCATGTGAACTACCTTCTCGTACTGAACCCAGCAGAAATTAGGGTGACTTTCAAGTCTTGTCAGCAAGAAGGGCTTGCAGTGCTGTTACAGACATGCAGGAAGGTGGGAAGGATGGGTTGGTGCAGCTACTGTGAAGGATCTTTAGTGTTTTTTTAAGTACTTAATATCTTCTGTACCCTTTGGCTTCTAATTTGGTAGTATTTGACATCAGTTGCGGCATCAGGCCACTGCAGCCCGCTATTAATTACACTTAAGGTGTTAGAGGTAGGAGTTGGGATCTGTCTCATGGATGATGATGTACTGCTTTGCTGTGATAACAAAGTACCTCCTCACAACCCATGAACTCTTCTGAAAAGGACCCCAAAGCCCTGGTATTAAGCAAGCAGGAGGAGGGGAATGTGTGTTGTATTCACATTAGCTATTTTCTGTAGCTGCAGTGAAAATGCCATGGGCTCAAAAAGGTGGATGAAATCTCTTCTCTGCATGCTTTCCTTCCAAAACACTATGAGAGGGACTGCAGAGGGCAAAAGCCTAGGAAGGACACAAAGCAAAAGACCAGTGAAAATCAGATAATTTAGGCCAATGAAAAATCAAATGTGGTTGATCACTTTTTAATGCTTTCTCCTACCTAACTTCCTTTTTTTTTTATTAAGAGGGATATACTGATAAGATTAGAAAAGGTAAGTCGGTATGAAACTACTGGCCATTTAAGACTGAAATAAAAGACACTGAGGTTTGGATTTTAAACCTCTAGTTAATTGCTCAGGATTGGACATAGCATGAGTCCTTTCCAGGTAAGGGGGAAAAAAAAAAAAAAAGAAAAAAAGTCTTGTTCCAGTCCTTTCTTTTTGCTGAGCTGCACCCAGTGTTCATTGCAGCAAGACAGAGATATCCCACTCCAGTTCTCTTCCCAAGGGCTGGAACCAGTGTGCCTTCCTGTTTGGGTTTGCTCACAGTTGAACAGTTAACACCCTGAGCAAACCAGTCTTTTTCTGTGTTTTGTGGCATACTGTTTGTGAACAGTAATGTACCTGCTGTTGGCAATGCTGATGTTGAGCAAAGGGCTACACGTTTTATTATCTTCCAAGTACCTTTATAGCAATGTCTGCTAAGAACAGTTTAATGACAGCACACATCTGCCCATTATGTATGCAATGAATAGAGATGTTGTAAAATTACTGGTAATAAGAAATGCTACAAAATAATTTACTGTGTGGTTTAAGTGCTGCATGCTTTTCTGTCCCAAGCACAGGTAGCAGCATAGATTTCTTTTTTATT
Source organism: Scopus umbretta (assembly GCA_013400535.1). Classification (NCBI taxonomy): domain Eukaryota; kingdom Metazoa; phylum Chordata; class Aves; order Pelecaniformes; family Scopidae; genus Scopus; species Scopus umbretta. The sequence goes on along the minus strand of VZTL01019639.1, from coordinate 43,944 downwards.
TTAGTGAAGATGTTTGATGATGAGTATGTATTTGAAGGTTTGTTTAAAAAACCTCACATGTCTTGATGCTTTTTGGACTGTCCAGACCTTCTGAGTCTACAGTATAATGCTAGATAACTGCTGAGGATAGATTTTCTTACAGGACTGATGGTTTCCAGGGGTGCTGGACACATTAGGAGAAAAGCTTTTGCTGCAGTGTTTTAATGCTTTTAATCCCTGCTGGATCTTGAATATTCAAAGACTTTAGGAAAGTCAAAACATCAGAATAATTTTTATGATTTAATGAGATAAAGTGAAAAATGTTAGAAATAGGGAGGAATGCTCTAGAGCTCTTCTGTTCATTGACTTACTAGTACCAGATAGGTCTCTATTGTACAATTTCCCAAAGTGTCTCCAAACTGCAGAAAAAAGATTCCATCTAAATTTAGAAAAAGAGTTCACATAATCCCTTCACACCCATTTTAATTTGTTTCTCACTAGTTTTATAGTAAAGTCTCCATTGAACATGATCTAAGGAATGCTAGCTTTTGCTAAGGGCATTTGTGTGAGAAGTTCATTTTCTCACTTGCCATCAATCCATTTGTAACACCTGTGGCTGTTCCCACTATGGCTGGCCTGAGCAGCTACTACTGTGGTGTATGCTGTACGCAATTCTTCTGCTCAGGAAACTCAGGCTTGCGCTTTGAACTCAGGCTGTGCTTAGCTCCCTCATATCTCTCCCTAATGACTGGGTGTCAGAGCAGAAGGCTACTGTTGGTTGCCTAAGTGCTGGATTATTCTACTGTATTAGGCTTTTATCTATCCTCCATCTCTGCATCCTTTCTTTGCCTTCCATGGAGTAACTTCTTTTCTAACACCCAAACAATTCCCCAGGTGCTCATGAGATGATGTGCTAGCTCCAGTAAGGACAGTGCAGCCAAGCTGGGGCTTGGAAGGGAAGAGAAACAATATGAAGGAACAATTTCAGAGTCTCTCACTTCTGTGAATTTATATTGTGATCCTTTCCACTTTTCCTAAATTTATCATCCGTAGATGTATATCTTCAGTGAAAAGCCACTCTGAATATATGTTGTTTCCAGCAGAAGTGATGACATTTGTTGCCTTGTAATGCCTTTGTGATATCCTCAATACAGAAGAGCGTGCTGTTAATTCTGCAGTCAGGGTGATTACATCTTTTTGGGAAAAGATCATTTCATGGTCTTTAGGCTGTTGAACTTTAACTTCGAAGAGTCTCATTGATGTGACAATCTCCAGCAGTATCTGCTGAGCAGCTGGAAAATCTGAGACCATATAAAAATCAACTGATTGTCTGTCCTATATTTTATAATGACATGGGTATGGTTTTTTTAATCTGTGTGTTTTTTCCTGTTTCTTTATACTGTCTCCATCATCATATGCTCCTGATATTTAAGGCCACTGCTGCCTTCCATGCTGCATTTGAATTTGTTACTACTCCAGGTGCTCTTTATCTCATCTGAATATGGTAATGGATGGCACAGAAGAAGATAATTTCTGCTGTTTTTCTTTAAACTTCTGTGTTTCTGGCTGTTTATTGCTGAGTGTAGCTTTCACAAGGTCCTCCCAGTTCAAGAAATATGATTATCCAAAACTGTATTAGATTTTGTGCTACTGTCAGCTCCTGTAAAGAGCACTTGAACAACAAAAAAAAGATGTTGATGGGTAGATGAGTGAGAGCATTTGTTAGTATAGGCCTCTTCTATGTGACTAATATTGTAGTAGCCTATTTGTTTATCTGCTGGTTTATAAATGGCAGCTCAGAACAATGGCTTCTCCTTAATGCAAGCCACAAAATACACCCTATCTATAAGTCAAGGCAGAATGCTGCTCAGATAACTCTCGGATTAAAGGACAGCTTGTCATAGCAGGTCAGTTTTGCCTGAATCATGCTGTATCAGGGGAAGGTACAATTTACTGAAACTTGGATCATCTGAAGTGGTAAGTCACCATGAAAAAAGAAAATACATTTTCACCTTCTCGTCCTAACTCTCCCAGGTAACTCCCAGCAAGACATGTAATGGCATGTCACATGTATGATCCAGAATGGTCTTGCTTATTTTGACTATGCACCATGTCTGTTGTGACCTGTCAGGTGTCTAGAGATGAACTGATGACACTAGGTGCAAGAGTTGCTTCAGACTACATGGTGTCTTGGAGTCTCTTATTGCTCAGTGGCTGATCCCAGTCCCTGTGGCTTCGTACCCTGCTTCCTTTCCATACCCTTGAATCAGACCCATGTGTGTTTCTGCTGAGGCTGCCAGTTGTCCCTGCAATTAATGTGAATATCTTGATGGAAGTGGCCAGGATGAAGTAGATTCATTTGTCATGAAAAATTATTTCCAATATTTAAAATTACTATATAGACCTTGGAGATGTTATCTGTGAAATTAGCTTTCTCTATCTCTCTGCTTTGCCCAGTTGAAGCCATCAAGCTGAAAGGCAGGCACCGGCACAGTACATTTTATGTCTCATTTCTTCTTCTCTATTCATCTCAGGGGGAGAGGAAAGACTTGGCATTCATGATGCTCCCTTAATTGACTCTCTTTCCATGCAGAGATAGGCAGTCACCCCTTGGACACTTTGATTGATTGGATGAGGCTATTATGTGATATGGAAAGGATATGCAAAAGCACAGCCATCACTATGAGCATGGAAAGGTCCTGCTTGGTGGTGTATATTGGCTCACCTAGATCTGCTTGGTTCGTCTGCCTTCTCTCATATGCAGCTGATCCACAGAATAGCTCATAGGGTGGTTCTGGTGAATCCACCGCAGCTAGGTACCAGACTCCAAGGTGTGGCTCTCCAGAGGGAAACCATTCTCTCTCACTCTGCTAAAGGGTCTGAGAGGGTGTAAAGGAAGGATAATTTTCATCATCTTTAATTGCTTCTTTACAAGCATCGTCTTTTTTTTTTTTTTTTTTTTTTTTTTTTTTTTTTTTTCCCCCTGGCCAAACATATCTGACTCCNTTTTTTCCCCCTGGGTAATCGGGAACAAGGAGATAAGGTGTACAAGAGGGAAACTGTATCCTGATAAATCTTAATATGAGTTTCAGAGTGAGTTCCTGCTTTGTGATGATTATAGGTGGTGAGTAGGTGGATAGACAAAATGTAAAACTCAGGAGATATCCATCACATTAATAACGAAAGTCATCCCACTGAAGAGACACAGCAGCAGGGAGGATGTACAAGAAAAGAAGACTCGTAATAAGTGCTGTTGGTCTCATGATGCTTCCATTTTTATGGCCTGCAACTATTGACTTCTGAAGTTCTGCCTGTTAAGGCAAGGTCCTCTTGTGGTCAGCCTGGGTTCTTTGGGTAGGGGTTTCCTACCATCCTAATCTTGTGTTTTTGTGAGCAACTTAGCATTTTCCATTTCTGCACAAGGAAGAATTGTAATCCTTCATGTTGTGATACCGGTGAAGAGAGCAGAAGGACAGGACAGGTTGGAGGGGATTACTGTTGCAAGTTATATCAAAGCACCAGTTTAGGATTCAGAGACATGTGGAATCAGACTTTAACCCTGACTACCCCCATATCCACAGGCCCCATTTCAAACTGCTGAGGAAAGAAAAATATGGTATTTTAAATAGTGAATTTTTATCCACTACCTTTCATTAAATGAGTAAAAATGGAAAATGACAATTCAGCCCTCAGCTGAAAAGCATATTAGATTGGCAGCTCTGGGAGTCCTAGGCTTGTGCTCGGAATGAGAAATATATACAGAGTAGCTATCCTTTATATACCTTATTCGGCTCTTGGAGCAGTATTTGCATTAGAGATTAGAAGGCAGGTCAGTCTTTCTGACCTGCCTGGTCTTTGGTAGAGCTGCAAAGTAGAGTGGTGAAAGGAGGAACTCTTCTTCTATAGCTCTGATTTCCTCTTTGTTGCTTGTGTGATGGCTGAAGACAGAAAGAGCCATGAGGCAGCTTAGTGCACCCAGCCCAGGGAACAGAGCAAGGGGCTTTGAGCTGAGCAGAAAAAAATGGAGTTTGTGCTGTATGTATCATCTGCCGTGTTAGGACAAGACTTCCCCCTGAACAAGTGATTGGCAAAAGGCATGTGCTTGCTAAATGGTGAGAAGGAAGCAAGAATACAGAATTCATCTCAAATATTTTATAGTTGTTTGTTTGTGTTTTGTTTTTTTTTTTAATCTCTGTCATGAATGTTTGTGACTGAAGAGAAAAATGAGGTCAAAGGAAAGACTCTTGATATATTAAAACATTTGAAAAGATCTAGAGTCCTTACACTAATTTCAGTGTACAGGATCTTGTCCCTAGATGTGGAAGCCGAACAATTCAGTGCCTAGTCATTGAAACATAGAGGTTTTCACCATTTTGTTACCATCTCCCCAATGAAGTTCTCTTCTGTTGCAGTCTGTTTTTTTGATGTAAACCCCAAAAGTCACTGCTACTCATTTCTGCTGGTCAGCTCTCATGTCCAGTTAGTGCAAATCATCTTTATTCTGCATTTGCATTTGATTGTTCTGTCCTCTTGGAGGACTGACTAGTGCTGAATTTTAGCCTTTCCCTCCCTGTCACGTGTTACTGGAGGATGATTTAGCACTGCAGCCAAGGTGCTTACCTCAAAGCTGTGTTTTTAATAATTCCAGCTTTTCTTCTTGTTGAACATAGGGTTGGTCAGCTGAGGATGTGGATAAAGGAAGGCACAGGTAATAGTTGGCAGTTCACTTTTCACCAGTCCCAGTCTGGTGCTGGGAGCACTGCTGTGGTGTGAAGGAGCTGCCATTAGCCACCTTGCTGAAAGGGTGTGGAGATTGTCCAGAGTTCAGCAGATGGAGATTCACTCCTGTCCCAGTCTGTCACCCTGCTTTTTGCTGAGGCAACATCACAGTTTGTGTATCTTGTTCAAACGCCTGCATGCCATTCCCCTAAGCCTGCTGGGTTCCTTCTGCCACCTCACCTTCAAGCCAAATCAAATTTCACTTTCCTGTCTGGTGCAGAAGAGCAAGGAATGTCCTGAAAGATTTCTTGGGATGTGGGAAAAGGGGACAAGGGAAAGAATGAATAGAGCTGTGTCAAACAAAACACTGGTATCTTTTTCTTGTGTCATTTTATAGCCTGCAACCTTCTTGGGTAAAGCAATTAGGCAAAACAAAAAAGGATTAGAGTAAAGAGAAACAGAAATGATTCATCATGCTATTTTTAAATAGCTCACTTTGTTTTTGCTTTATCTTTTAATTTTTATTTAAAGTCAAAGGCGCTTGGGGTGCTTTAAAAAAAAAAATCAAAACATAAAGGAACACCACAAATAGCCATGTCGAAGAGTAATGAATCCAGCAGACAGAAGGACTTGTGTCCAAATAAAAAAGGCAGAAAAGTGTAGGCTGGAATTGGTATTGACTGTGCAACGTGCACAGTGCTAATGGACCTGCAGAAGAAACAAGAACATTGCTGCCATAAAGTGAAAACCTGGTCCGCTGTGAATACAGATGAGAGTGCTAAAGACAGTGCTTTTATGAGGCTGCTTTTGCACACATGGCCTCTTGAGCTAACCTGCTTATAAAGTCAGAGTGACAGGATGTAGATTAGCAATCAGTATCCTCATTTAGCCATTTCTCCCCAGGTTGATTTACACGGCTGTGATTTCTCTTTTCTTTTGTCTTTTCTTGCTTGCTGGTGACTATTTGCTGAGCCCATCTATTCTCTTTTACACTATATATTTTTTTTTTTTCTGAGAGAAGCCATAAAAGTTAAAATGCTAGTCATTTACCCTTCTTTGTGTGTGTGGTTGTTGCCTACAGTTCATAGCCTGGTCTGTGCCACCAGCAAAGCCTCAGTCAGTAAGTCTTCCAGGAAAAGCAGCTTTGAAACAGCTGCCATGTCACTTCTGCTGAAAGCTGGTTTTTCCCAGACACCCCGTCGCTCAGATTAGGGAGGCATACTGGCCTGTATCCACCAGATCAATGTGCTCTATCAAAGCACTGATCAACAAAATCCTATTAAAACAGTGTGGCACCCATAGCTTTCTTCTCCCATGTGGTTCCCTCGAAAGGGAGTATCCTGTTAGGCGCAGAAGAGGCTGTGCATGCCAACAGCTGTAACTCAGTATCTGTTTGGGTGCCTGCAGGTAGCTGTGTATTATGTTTTTTCCTGCTTCAGCATTGCTCCTGGGTTACATGCTTGAGCAACTCCTTGGTGAAGGCTACCTAGGAGGGCTTCAGGACAGGGAGGAGGACCAGCCAGATCCAACTAGCAGGGGAGATATGGGGGTCCTGGTGTTAAACTTGTTTGTGCTTGCGACTGAGATGTGTTCCGTACTGAGGTAAGACAGAAATGTTCAGACAATGACCTGTAACCCATCTGACATATCTTTGTATGCTGGCAATGGATTTAAGCCTATTCCGTGCCATAGTGGTGTGGGGCCTGCCAGATCTCACAGTATTACTCCTCTCTCTGTAGAAGCTCGGGTGAATTTTTGTACCCTTGCGTACAGAAATGGTGGAGCCTTTGAACTTACAAGGAACAGGCAAGGTCACAGCTGGGAGAAAGCCAATAAGTTTCTGACCTCTCTACCTGTCTTTGGGCTATCAGAATAAGCTAAATAAACCACATAAATCTGTTTATAAGGGTGCAAAATGATAATCCTATGCAAACAAGTGCCATTTTTGCACATATGCAGAGTATTTTTTAGAGAGATAGGTATCATTATCACTTTACGTTTTGGGAAACTGTGATATAGAGCAATTAAGGTACCTACGCTAAGATTCAAGATTACCAAAGTAATTAGCCACAGACCTGGGCTGAGGGGGTTGCATTTACTTTACTGGGATTTAAATGTCTGAATCTAAGATATCAAGTAATTTAGTCATTAGACTCTTAGGTCACTAAGCTACTTTTTCCACCTTGAAACTGCTATCTGATGCCTCTAAAATAATACTTGCAGATCTCTACAGACATGGTGATACAGTCCTGGGATATTTGATTAGCAGTACCTAGAGATAAATACTTATATACTGTGATAGGATAGAGATAATTCATATCAGAACCCGAGTTCCTTCATCTTTTCCTCCTCTCTTGTTTTCCCACTAAGAGGAGCACTGATGAATCACTTTAGCCTTTCAGCCATGCAGTAATGAAAAGCTGATTACCGCAGAGCTCCCCACGGGTCAGCCTCTCTCTTATCCAGCATTGCACTCACTCAACTATCATTCCCTGTGTGCCTGGTCAGAATCCCGGGGACTCCAACTAACTAATACGTGGAGGAAGTTAATAAAGATGTGCTTATAAGACAAAACTGAAGTTGTACAAGCCTCAAGTTAAGGAACAAATGAACATTAAGGAAATGTTATCTGGCAGTGGGAGGTAAAAGACATAGTGATTTCCCCTGGACCAGGGGTAAAAGCACAATGAATGCTATTACTTGGAAATCTTTGCAAAGCTGCCTCACAGGTACAGGTGCTGTTCGGAAGGTGTGTTGCAGTATATTGGGCACAGAACACCCTGTGCTACAGTGTGTGCAGTCCTGTTTGCTCTGCAAGACTATCCTCTGACTGCTCCAGTGGCAGTACCTGCAGGTGAACTGTGTGAGCATGGGCAGTTGTGTCATGTAAATTCAGCATCACTGCTGGGCTAACAAGTAGGTTTGACTGGGGCTTCTCACAAAACAAGCCTTGACATATATGGGACATCACTAATGCAGTGTTTCACAAAAATATAGAATATAGGCATGCCTCAGGATTCTCTTTCTGGCTTACATCACTACAGACAAGTTCATTTTTCTGTGCCTTATCTTCCCCAGCTGCAAAAAAACTCCAGATTCTTGAGACTTTCCTAAGTCATAGAAGGGTTGCAAGGAGAAAAATTAGTGAACCGTTAAGAGCTTCAGATTCTAGGATGAGAAAAGTTGAAGACCAGCAAAATGTTAATTTTTGTTAATCTTTGACCTTCTGTTTCATAGTTTTTCTTGAGCTTAATGGGCATCCTGCCCTGAGAACAGGTAGAAAACCTGACCTAGTGACTGGTATTTATTTCTATGTTATCTAACTCATTTTCCTATTATTGCTATTTGACACACAGTATTTTATTTTGCATCAGTACAGAAATGTGGGCAGCTTTTGATTTTGTGTATTAATAACATGAGTTTATATCCCCAAAAGAACAACAATGCCCAGACCTGCAATGTTTATTAAAAATCTTTAAAGGTCAGAGATTTTCTTTTAAAATAGCAGTGACTTTCTGTCTTGTGCTACTTTGCTATACCTGCAATGCTAATGCAATCCTTGTGTGGTTGTTGAGACACAGCACTGGATTTTTTTTTTTTGAGGTATACAAGCAACCTTTTGTAGATCAAGTGCTGTCGTACTTGAGCCACTCAAGGGGAAAAAACTTTCTAGTTTCTTTGGCATTGAAAAGGTAAAATTATTCATTGCCCTTTATGAAACACTAAACAAATGATGAGATTTGGTGTGGTGTGTCAGTGATTGGCTGAATATATTTAACTTGATAGTGATATGAGATTTACAGAGCACACAAGAAGGGAGCCTTAAATAGTTTTACCCATTGACCTTTGCCAAGATAATAAGCCTGAATATCAACTCCTCACCAGTTAAATTGTGTACTAATGAAGTCACATTGGATACTCAGCTGCAGGCTTGCTAGTGAGAAGTATTCCTAGTCACATAGGTAGAAAGGTATATTCAAGAAATGTGAGTATAAAAAGTGTATTCCCTTAACAAGTTCCCATGGCTGTTTCGTATTAATAAAAAAAAAAAAAAATAAAAAAAAATAAAGAGAGTGTTGTCAAGCAGCTTAAACTGAAATCCAACAATATGAAGAAAATTGGCAAAAAAGTTGCAATATAATCTAGAGGCTGAAGGGAGGAATTATGGAGAAAGATTAGAAGAGTTCAGTAGATATTGTTTGGTAAAATGATAACCTGAGGGGAGGATGATGAATCAGCTCTGATGGATGACTGCCTTCCCAAGGAAGGGGAATTATTTAAGAAAGTTCACAGGACACTAACTGTGGAATATTGGGTTAAATTAAGAAAGGAAAATAGTGAATATCATAGACAGCATCCCGATAATGAGCTGTATTTCTTTTTGCTTTGTTTTGCTGTAGTAGGAACCCTAGAAAAGGGATGGAAATCCCATCAGTTAGACACTGGAAATTCGGATGGCTAAAACAGTGGAGTAAGGCCAGGCTGCTATATGCTTTAGTGAAATATGCTTTGTAAGAGGGAGCTGCACGGTCTAGCCAGCTGTTCTGTTTCTAGCTTGTATGGATCTAAGAAATACACGCCTCAGAATAATGAAAACCTGGGAATGTCTTCCAACTTCAAAAGACCAATTTTTCTTTCTAAATCCTGCTAATGACTGGATATGTTTTCCCAATTAGTGAGGATGTGAATAAATTTATAAATGTGCGAGACACCAATTCCCAAAGTATATTTTGTTTGATTCTTAATGTAATTACTTATTATAATAACTCATACTGAATTAGGAAGGGTAGAACAGCTTATTGTGTAAAAATAACAACGTTTTGATACCTCAGCTTCCTTGCTAGATCTTAAAGAATTGTGGAACAAACTCCACCTTTAGGCAAGTTAGAAACAATATTATGTTGTTTTATGTTACAGTATCATATGTTACAGTATGTTACATATGTTACATATGTTACAGTATCAGATGAGAAAAGAATGTCATTAAGGAAGGTATTGTCAAATACACTGTAGGAAAAAGCCATTGCCAGAAACTTCAAATCCCAAACTCAAATCCTAATTGGAAGAGGTTTTCACAGACTCATATGAGAAGGAGAAGCATGGGCAAGAGTAGCATGTGTCCAAGATCTTTCCACGTTGCTGATAAAGGAGAGCCTAGTGTAAGGCTCATTCTGTCTAGCCAGTAATATGAGCAGAAGCAAGTAAGTGTAGTGCTAACATTGTGGCAGGTGGAGGACAGAGGCTTTTCTGACTGCCAAGCTGTCATCCCAAATATTGCCCATCAGCATAAAAACAAAAACCAACAACAACAATGTAGACTGCCATTTAGTTCACTTGCATTTAGTCCTCTTCTGTCATGCACTTTGCTTGATCTTTGGAAGGTCAGTTAGGTTCTGATGCATAAAAGCAGTAAATCCTGACAAACCTCGTGGTTACCCTGTGTAGTGCTTAGGGGCCCGTCAGCTCTTAGGGTAAGATCCCAAAATGTAAGTTATGGTGTGAAGAGGCCATTAATTAAGGACGGTGTTCATGGCAGCCAGCACGCTACCAGTGACTGGGGGGAAGCAGGGACAGGGTTCAGGTAGCCGGTAGTGCATGCCAGGTAAAGCATGTGACAGTCCCCTCTGCTAGCTGCAGCCTTGATCTTGCTGCAACCTTGCGCTCGATGTGCACGTGAATATGAAATTCCCATTCTAAAACCCACTTCAAGATTTAGATGCCCAGTAGCATCGTATGTGGTCGTACAGCCCCAGTGTGCTGATGAGGCACTTTGGTGCGCTGCCTAGTTGCTCTGCTTTTACATCCCCTTCTTTCCATTAAACAGAAACTGCTTTGTTGCCAGACTCTAAATTGCTTGCAACTCTGTGCCTTGATCTCTTCACGTGTCTAATTGCTCACAGGATGTCCTCTGCTCTGTACAAGAGGTCTGTAAGTGAAAGTGCACCTAGATTCCTGTATTCTTTGTGTTGGCAACTTGTACCTTGTGGAGGAAGTGCTGGTGCCATGTTTAAAAGCTGTGGAAGCTTGGGAGCTTCTCAGACTGGCCATCTATTATTGTGGGTTTTTTAAATTAAATTGGTGTTGTTCTGTTGAGCTGTGTCAGGAGTGAGTGAGAAAAGCACTGTGATTTCCTCTTCCAGATGCAGATGAAATTAGGGAAGTATGACAGTCCTGCAGCAATCCTGCTGGTTTTGGTGCCTTTGTTGGAGCACAGCTGTGCCCAGCAGCTGGTCTGGAATTAGGGAACCAGGAAATTTGCACAGTTAGCAGATATAAATAGAGAATCTGTAACTATGAGAGATGCTTAACTCTGCAGTAAATAAATCCTAGTCCAAATAAAAGGCTAATTGAAATCTTAAAAAACTGTCTTGTGCCTCAATTCTTCCCCTTTTCACTCTCTATCTACAGAATTTGAAAGAGAAACAGGTGTTATATCTATAGAGTCTTACCATCTATGTTTCAAGTGATGTCAAGAACTGTCCTCTTTCTCTTACAGATCTGGATTATTTTTAGGCTTGTGGATTACTTTCCAGTTTCCAAAGGAATTATTGGCTTCTTCATTGTTTTGATTTGTTTCATACTCTGAGAATTTTTCAGGGCCTGTCTGATGAAGAGTACAATGAGGAGGTGGCAGGTAGCTGGTGGATCATCCAAAAAGGGGGGAACAGCAGCCAGTGGTGGTGGAACAGTGGTTCAGGGCATTGGGTTGTGTCCCTGCACTGCTGTGGCTTTGCGGTGTGACACTGGATGAACTGGCTCCTATGTCTCGGTTTCTGCTGTGAAAGTAGGCCAGTTCAAAAGGCATTCCTGAGGGCATCCAAACTGTGCTGAGGACTTCAAATAATGGGAATCAAGGACAGGAAAGCTGTCCTATTAGGCAACCTACCCTTTTCCCTGTTTGGTCAGAACGTGTCAGCTGCTTATTTTAGAAAACAGGATCTTCTTTGAGGTGTGGTGTAGAGCTGCGTCTAATCCTTTCCAGGTGTAAATTAGGAAAAGCTTCTTTTGGAACAGCACTTGCTGGTCCAGAACTTGTGCAGACACAAATGGAAACTTGGGACCTTGCCCAGCGAGCGGTGGTGAGAGCTGGTGGCAGTGACACTGTACAGAAAAAGGACTGGGATTTGCTGCATGTCTCTGCTTTCTCTTCCACCCCAGGAGGAGCCACGTTGCTGTCCCTTGAAAAAGCACCTAACAAGTACTTCCCAGCACTAGTAGCATGAGTCGTCAACTGCAGCCTCCTTCGCCATCTAATGGCCTGAGGCAGCACTGCCACCTGCCCCTCCCTGTGCCCCCAAAGTGTCTGGGCAAGTGCATCAGCCTCTGGGGCCCATGGCCTCTGCCTCCCTATCACCGGCTCTGCTCACTCAGCAGCTGCTGGCTCGCTGGACTTCCTAAATTCCTACTGGCACCCTCTTTGGGGAAAAGCTTTACACTCTTCTTATCTTCAAATAGACTTGAAATATATACTGAAGTGTATTGTTTCCTTAATACACCTGAATACACATAGCTTTTCCACCCCCTGGCTCCCCCTGTGCCCTCACTGCCCCTCCAGGAACCCTTAGGAGAAAGCAGAGCATGCTGTACCATACAGACGTCGTATTGCAACTCTCAGGAACATGACTGAGCCCAGTGTAAGAGCCTATGAATCACTTTATATTGTAAACAGAGAGAAGTGGCTTGCTCTTTGTACGAGAGAGGCTGTGTGTCTGCTTCTGTGGGTGAAGAGCTTAACATCCCTTTTCTCCAGAGATATGGGGATTGATGGCTCATGTATTAAGCCATGAGTTTTTAAACTCTTGAATGACTCTGTTAGTTTAAGATAATAACAAGTTGGAGAGAGAGTTACATGAAGGAAGCATTCTTTCTATATGTATCCTAGGTACTCGTCTTCCATCATGTCAGTCTGACAGCTTTCACTGGCCCTCACTTCCACATTAAAAAGGGGAGTAATTTGAGCTGTCTTTGCTGATAGTGTAGTTAGACTCCGATGACCTGTCAGAAGTGGATTCCAAATGTGTCTGTGTCTGATGCATAATAACCTCAATGCAAGAGTTGCTTATATTTTATTTTTCTGTTTGCAACCTCCTTTTAATATATTTGGTTTAGTTTTGTAATGATTTCTTAAGCGAGGATCTAAAAATATGTTGTTGAAGAGAGGTAAATGAGATTCTTTCCTACTTTCAGATCAAATACAGGAAAATCACAAAGTGACTAACTGAATAGATCTCAAGAGTCCTAATTGGTGTCCTTCTGCTTTAGGTAATAGGCCAACATTATTAGGGGCTCAGTGGAAACATAATAGAGAGGTCCTATTAAATATTGTTTCAGAAAAGTGGAGGAGGAAGTACTGACCTATTTGGACTAGATTCCTCTTGTCTGGGTGCATAGCAGGGCCACAAATTCTGCCCATACTTGAGTCACTAAGGAAAGTGATTTGGGAGCTTTACTACCGGATCATGAGGCAAATGATAGGTGACCGAAAGGAAGTGCTTTGGTTCTGGAATAGCTGAAATGTCCAGTAAATCAGTATCGGTAGAATAATTTAGCTGGTTTAACTCAGTAGCATTTCTACAGTCTTCCAATGCTGGTAGTTTTCATCAGAAGTTAAGATGACATTATCAGTCCTCAAAAAATCCAAGACTGAACTTTGGCTTTAATATATTTTTTGTTGTGTAGTCTCTTATCTGTAGCGTAAAACTGGGAATCAAATCTGGCAGTTTGAGAAAGTAATCACATCCCTGATGAAGATATATTTTGTCACTTAAAACATACACTTTTGCTTCACCAGCAGCCAGTGCTGTGGGAAGCAGCATATAATTAAATGTTGCTGAAGAAGGTGATTGTCAATCTGAATTCAAGACATGCAGGTCAAAGCAGCATTTGTGTCCTTGTGTGCTGGCTGCTAAGCCTGCCTCAAAGTTACAGGTTCACCATTAGGTGGCAGTTTCACTTACTCTTGTATTTTCTCAATGTTTATTTTAAGTCTGAGAAGTTACCTCTTCTCCTTCCAAACTGAGGAAAGCCTAACTGTGCTTTCCATGTCATAGGCACCTCTGTGAAATTCAGTATCACAGCAGAGTTACACTGTATATGTAAGGTCAAGCTTTTTGCTTTTTCAGGATCCAAAAACCAGATAAATCAATTTTTCTTCTTCAAGAATGTAGTCTAGTAATTAAAGAAATGAACTGTGATGCTGTGGAAGGCTAGAACTGTGTGAATCCATCAGTTTCATGATTTACAGGGAACTGTCTTCAATATTTGAATGTTTACCTTTGCCCTTTTATAACTTTCTTTTTTTTTTTCTTTTTTTTTGAGAAAAAGTGCACACTTCAAGGTTCCAGACTGAGGGAAATCAGTTAGTAGTTCTCCTTTCTTGGTTTAAGTGTGTTCTCCAGCCACAAAGTCTTATTCTTATTGCATCTTATTAAATGACTGAGATTCCGGAAGAGCTGGGCCTAGAATCTATAAACAAATTTAATTCTGAAGTTTTCTGCTAACACTGAGGGAAGTTAGTCTTTGAAATAAATAGAGCCCTGAGGTGCTGTTTCAAAGATCACATGATAAAGACTTTGTTTAAAAAAAAAAAAAAAGGCAAAGGGAGGCTAAAAGCAATGGCTGCAATCCCAAGCTTCAAAATAAAAAAATGTAACTTCATCCTGGGAATGTTTAGATTGATCCTTTAAACTTTATCTCATGAAATTCTCAATGAACATTACATGCACATATTTTTGTGACTTCAGGGTTTAGATGTGAGAGATTGGTTTTTGCTCAGCATCAGTTTAAAAGTACTCCCGTTGCATCTGAGAAGCTAAGGACTGAACAAGCTTCAAAGGCTGTTCTTCCTCCCAAAGTACAGTACCTCCAAGCCAAAGCTGAACCACAATGCCTGAGACATTATGGAAAAGGTTTGCATTTTGTAGGACTTTTTTAGTAAAAAGGCACCTGCCTGGTGCATAGCACACAGATTTCAGTTCACCTGGTTACTGGTACTGTTGATCAAATCCCATAGCTGTTATATTCTTAGTTGCTCAGAGCATGGCTTTCTGTTCGAGAAAGTGAGAGCTGTGCCTGTCTTCCTTTGGTTATGTTTTTCTGTTGTGTTCCTTTCTTTGTGGAGGTGGTATTCAGTGTAGCTGGCCCAGGAGGAGTGTTTATGCAGTGTAGAGAAGCAGCGATATGCTCTGGAAGACCATGTGGCTGCAGGTGTAACCATTGTTTCCCAGGAGAAAGGGTGCAATATGACTAGATACAACCCTTGTTGGTGCAATATGACTAGATACAACCCTTGTTGGTGCAGTATGACTAGATACAACCCTTGTTGATTAATATCATGCAGAATGTTGTTCCGACATGATAAAATTGCTGTTAAGGCAAAGACAGCCCCTTCACTCCCATTGAAGATAATTATATTGGGTGTTTGGCAGCACTGTGCACGTTCTGTTTTGTTGTTTTCCAAAGTTGGTTGGAAATTAGGAGAACAGGTTTGAAAAATATCACAAAATTTGATTTCTGTTTTAGAGGTAGAAGTTATCTGATGTGCTCTGTTTATTGCCTTGTGCAGGTAGCTGGCCAGTTTTGCTGGTTTTTGTGTAGACCTTTCAGAAAATAACAAGAGAAAGAAAAATATGAAAGATGGGGAAAAAAGAAATGCTGTATTCTGATGCCACAAACAGTAGGAGGGGGAAATCTGACAGGTGAAGTACGTACAGCTAGCTGGTTTTAGATTATTTCTTGCAATATAGTTAATTTCAAACTGAAGGTGCCCCAGTAGGCAGCTGTTCAATTCAGGCTCAAACAGTTCCTGTCGTTATGGAATATTTTTTGTCTAAATAATTTCTGAAGTTGTACTGGATCTTCTAGAATGTAGAAACCTCCAGACTATAAGTTCTTCTGTTTGCTTTCTGCCTTCCAATATTGTTTTCGATTTAGCTTTACATCTCTTGTGGGAAGGCTTCCACATAGGGTCATGAATATTTTCCAAATTGGGGGCCATCTGGGACATGAAAGCTTGATACCAGTTTCACATGCAGTTCCACCAGCATGCTCCAGCCCCAAATAACAGCTGTGGGCTTTCCCCACCACTCTGTCCTTATTGCAGAGCTTTCACAGCTTGTTATCGCCTGTGTTTGGATGTACTACTCCTTTGAAATGTGGGCAGATGTTAGGGGCACGTAAGTGGGGCTGCTTCTATCTGCCCCTGCTTGCCTGAGCAACACCTGAACCTTTCTCCCTGCAGCTGAAGGCTGCCTTTTCAGAGTTGCAGCCTGGCTTTCTCATCCCTTTCCTCTGGGTGCAGAAACAGTAGAGGTGCAGGCAGCAGAAAGCCCCAAAATATCACTGGAGCAACAAGTTGTTGAAAACTGAAAGAATGCCTTCTGATGATGTAATTTCCCCGCCTCCCCCCACCCCCCCCCNNNTAATGATTAATAGCTTTTAGCGCTATTTATCACTACAGTTTGAAAGAGTAGAAAATGTCAGACTCCCTGCCCCCACCCCTTTTTTGGGCTTGTATAATGAGGGAAGAGAAAAATTTGCATCTCTGAAGTAAACACAATTTGCTGCTAGGGCCAGTTCTAGCCAGGCTGTCTCAGAGCCTGGAAAACCTCATGATGGATTTGCCACAGCCTTTATACGAAGTTAATCTGATAGCCACACTCCCATCTGCTTTTACCATGCTTTGTTAAATTGTGTTGGGCTCCGTTCTAATAATCTCACTTTCTCTGATACACTTTAGAGGTTTGGCCAAATAATGCAAGTGAAAGCATTCTCCAGTCCTCCAAACATACATTGAAATATCTGGCCATCCCCCAAACTTACCTTGTCTTCCATCTTTGAATGTTCTCTTTGTTCTGATTCATTTGTTTCCTTTCATTACAGAGTTAACTCTTACTGGGTACCTATTTCATATTCATATCAATGAGAGCTAATTGTTCTAAGAGAATTGTGCATCTAATTACCTTTATGGGTAATTTTCAGCAAATAGATAGTGATTAACTGTCCTGACCTACTTGTGATCCCACTCAGCTAAATGGGATGGCTTCTGCAATTTACTCTCCTAGTTCCGTTTTCCTGCACTTAAGAGTCTGGGGGACATTTTAGGTGAAAGCAAACTGTTCATTCCACTGGACAGAGTACTAAGGCTGTGGCTGTTGACTTTTTTTATCAAACACCTACATTTTTATTTGAATTCAGAATCTATTCTTGGAGATTGAACTTCCCGTGTGCCACACAGGTTAGCAAAGATGTCACACTTGTGATGGGTAGTTTTATTCCTCACCTGTCCTGGACTTTCTCAGAGTACAGGCAGCCCTGCAGGTCATTCTAAACAGCAGTTTTAGGATGTGGAAAAAACCCTACCTTTAGGTTGAGACTACAAAACTCACGTTTTTTTCTGTCTAAGGTATTTCTGAACTCTAGCCTTTAGGAATGAGTGGTTGATGTTTGAATTCTTCATGCCACCCTTGGGACAGGGATATTGACTGTATTGTTCTTACTGCTGTTCTGAACAGTACGAGGGCTAACACTGATGCAGTGGGGGAACCAATTCTTCCTTGCTGTTAGTCTGTGTGATTTGAAGGTTTAGCACATAAAGAGGCTGTTCAGGAACCTGGAGAACCTGAGAACACCATGGTAAAATGAAGCTTTTTATTACCTGCCCTCTCATTGCAAAGTTCCTTCCCAGGCAGTTAATTCTGCAGGTATGCTGCCTAGCATCGAGTAAAGAAGTTGTATGGAAAGTGATGTCATGCAGGAGGTGCAGTCAGTGATAAGCAGACACTGAATTTTATGTTTCAGTCAATTTACAAGTCTGAGGAAACCCTTTTCCCTGATGGGCTGCATTTAATCTGGCATAATTTGATGTAATGGATCAGAAATGTTGTAACAAAATACATCACATCTGGTTTGCTGCTAGCAATCTGGAGAGTAAATGTCCCTCTGGACTTTATTACAGTGGACAGAAGTGCTTTAGACAGGATAAATAGCAAGTTATTAACCATCAAAACTCTCTTAACTTGGAGCTTTCTATTGAGTCTAGTATAAAGAGAACAATACAGGACATGGGTACATTCTCACATTTTATCTGTAAGGGGATGCAAATGTCTTGATATGGGGTGACAATGTGACTGCTTTCCAATTTCAGTTAGGAGCAGGAGAGATCCAAGAATTTCAGAAAAAGTCATAGATACTGTAGAAGGTGATTTGAAAATCTTCTGCATAGATATGGTATTTTCAGTCTAAGATACCTGCTGATTTCAAGATTTGGACTTGTTTTGAACTGGAATAGACTCAGGCCTCAGGAACTGTCTCAGTAAGTCTACTGATAAAAGCAGCTGAATGATATTCAGCTTTACTTAACTGTGGCATCAGGCCGGTGCTTTTGGAGTATGGCACTCTTCATTGTATTCTGACTGCTGCTCTGACCTTCAAAGTGAACAAAATGGGCAGCACAGTGGTGAATGTGAAAGTTTTAGGGTCACAGCTGCTGTCATAATTTGTACATCTACCATTCTGTTGACTGGAGGATCTTATAGAATTTGCCAACACTGACTAAACCTTCACAGCTTCCACAAGAAATAGGATTTATTATCTTTTAAAATGCCCATCAAGATCATTGGAGGCTTTTGGAGCTCAAAAGAAGAAAAAGATAAATGAAACTCTCTTCTCCACATATATAAATCTTTGAGTTTTGGACAGAGGGTTTGAGCTGGCTGCTGTTGTACATAAAGCCATCCGCTGGATGCGAGTCTTGTGCACTTAGAAGATCCTGCACCACAGCCTTTGGCATTTGAGATGGGCTTGTAGGTGTTTAAAAACTGTGTGATTTTGCATAGTTATAACCAGTGTTTTGGACTATGAATTACTAACTCTGTCCTTACCAAGAGATGCTGATTTTGTAAGAGAGAAACTGCACTTGGTCATGTTTGGAGCTGGAGAGGGGACAGCTCATGGACATTCCTTTAATTGTCTAAACAAGGAAATTCTGGGTAATTTGGGCCATTGTTAGTACAGAAGCACCATACATGCCTATGTCAATTCTTCTTTTCTTCCTTTTTTATCTGAAATTCCTTTTTTTATAAACACATTTATGTACAGGTACCAGCATCACAAATTTGGAATTTGGTCTGCAGGACAATCATGTCTCCAAAAGGCAGTGCCTATTACTTGAAAGTAGAGACTTAATTTCTTCTAACTGCTAGTGAGATTTACAGGCTTGAACATGTATCTCTTGCTTCAGCCTTCATGATCTTGGCAATATCAACTGCCATCCCATGCCAACTACTAGTTTCTGCTTCCCTTTTCCTTTTTATCGTGGTTACAATAATTGGACAGTGGTTGCCATTAGCTGGGCGAGCAGCCCTGGCCGTTGCATCTCTGCTGATGACTTCATTAGGAGTGGACAGAGCCTGTGAGATGCCTGGAAATCAGTGTCATCATTTCTGCACTGTCTGTGCTGCACTGACCAAGCGTTGCTCTGAGGCAGGCACCACCCTGAGATTAGTGAGTTTGCAAATGTTTCTCTGCAATAGGAGAAGAAAAGGTTCTGAAAGGACCTTTCCCCCCAGGTCCTAGTATTATAAACTCAGCTTGAGTTATCTTGTATTTTAAGTTTGGAAGTTGTAGTCTGAAACCCCAAATTACATGTTGCCCTGTATTTTCCCACAGCATGTATGCTGTTGTTACCATCCTAATTGCTACCTGCTCCGTTGTATCAGGCTTCCCCCAAATATGACCTATTTGCCAGCCTTTGTGAGTGTTGTGATATTCCTGTTTCCATGAAGCTGCTTGCCTTACATTAGTTATAAATAGTAACCCAGCTCCCCTGCCTACTTATTTTCAGCATGGCAGTCTTTCACTTCTGGCCCCTCCTAAATCAGAGATTTCCTGGGTTGAAGAATTATTGCTTTTGCAAAACACTATGGTGTACCTGTGATTTTTGTGGACAAGTTTACCCTACAGTTTGTACACACGTTTTCCCTCTTTTCCCTGTCCTTTTAAAACACCTCTTCCAGGACTTTACAAAGTTCAGGGTTCTGGGGCTGTCAGATGAGAAAAAGGAAGAAAAGGAAATTGAGGGTTGTCTGGACCACGCTGTGAACCTTCCTTAAACCAACAGCAAGAAACAATATAAGTTACTGTTTTTCTTTCCAGTGTTCAAGAAACCAAACTGAGGGGAGGTTGTTTGTGCTTTTACACAAGGTTATGAATGTAGTTCACATTATAGGCTTGCTTTTCAAAGATGGTAGGCTGGTGATAACTGCCTTTTCTGTAGCTTTCCCACGTCTGTGGATTTTGTAGCAGAGCCCTCATCTCCTGGAAGTTTGGGGAAGTAATGCAGATTTTACTGCTGAGAGCCACCCTTAGAAGCCTTTCAGTTTTCACCTGAGAGTCAGCAGCCAGTGGGAGATGTTGGCAGTGTGTGACGCACCAGTTCAATGAAAGCAATCCTGGCTTGTGGGAGAAAAGGACTGAAAGGACAACAACTGGATGTGTTTAGTAGTGTCACAATATGTTTAGTTCTTAACTGTAATTGTTCTGAGATGATTCAGCAGGGTTAAAGAATTTGCTGAAGGACATACAGTGCCTGCAGGAGAGCAAAGTTTTGAATCTTTTGTTTCTTCAGCCTTGACAACATGCTGTAAGCAGCATTCCTGTTAATGTGATATCTCACAAGACAAAATCTTTTCCATCTCTGATCAGTAGCAGCTTGCAGGTGTAAGGTGATGTCTGTGAAATGGTACAATATACAGTGAAGTTGGTGCATTCTGGCACTTGTCATAGAATAATCATAGTTGAAAGGGATCTCTGGAAGTGTCTGTCCCAACTGCCTGCTCCAAGTGGGGCTAACTTCAAGAGCAGAATCAGTTGTTAAAGGCATTATGCAGCTGAGTGTTGAAAATTTCCAGGGGTGTAGTTTCTACAGCTTTTTTGTTGCAGTCTGTGACTATCCTCGTTGTGTAATTTTTTTCCTTATAATTTTCTGGAATTTACCTTTCTGCAAATTGTGTCTGCTGCATCTTTTTTTCACTGTACACCTCCGAGATGAGCCAAACTCCATCTTTCCTGTAATTCCCCTTTCTTGGTGAACACTACTAAGATGACAGTGATCAGATGCTTCATGCAGCTCGACAGTGCCATGAAGACTCAGAGACGTTTGAACTAAACAGAAGTCACATCACTTTCTAAACTGTATCAGCCATGCAATGCAAACTCTAACTATAATTTTAGTAGCAGATTTCCCCATGCCTTCCTCATTACACTCCTTCACTTTGAGGAGCAATTCTTCTATCCTTAGCCTGCTTGTCAGAGATTTTTCCCAGATAGCTGTACACAGCTCTGCAAATGTTAGAGTGACATTTGGAGTAAGTTTGAAGAGCCCATGTGCTCCTTCTTGGTTCCCCTGTGTCTCTGCCAAGCTTCGGTATGGCAATATAGCCTTGCTTGTCACCTCCCAGGGCTAGCAATAACATTTACAAGCTACAGTTTCCTCTGTCTGCAAATATTTCCACTATGCTACTCAGTGCTCTTACAGCTCCTCCTTAACCCAGTTCTTTGTGATCACAGCCTGAGGAAGGGAGATGCAAAGTTTATTAGATAACATTTACCTTCAATCGTGGATTAAAGGTTTTGTTTTTTTTTTTTTTTTTTTTTTTTAACTAACTCCCCACCTGATAGCACCACTTAATTAACTTATCCTCTTTTGTGCGTGGGGATGACAGGAGGAGGGGAAGCACATACCAAGCCTCACGCTGATGGAAACTGGTACATACTTCTTTGTAGGGTAGCCACAGGTTAGCCTTGGGAGCTGGAGAGTTGGTTCATTACAGAAGTTAAACGAAGCTAGAATCCAGAGTACAAAGGCTTGTGAGATTTGGGACTGTGGATCCTAGTATGCCTGCTCTAGGTCAGTTTAAAATTTAGGTCTCCATTGAAGCGTTTGTTGTAGACAGTCAAAAATCTGGTGCGATTTTCATAACAACAGTGGAAGCTTCACAGTTTTAACTAGTTCCTCGAGATTACATCCACTTTGAGCTGAAAATTCTCAGGACTGGTTTACAGGATTTTGGCATTATATAACCTCCTTGTAATATTGAACTGGAAAAGCAAGGTATTAATTTTTGATTCAGAAAAAAAAAAAAAAGTGTAGTTCTGAAAAAAATAAGAATGGCTTCCATTCATAACCAAAGTAATTTCAATGTCTAAGCTTTATGAATCAAGCTATTTTTTTTTCTCTGATAAAGCACATTATAGTACTTGCATTGAACCCTGCACTTTCATACAGATGTGTTTCTTGGGGCTCTTAGTTTGCATTCTTTTTTGTATGTCTTCCATTTTGTGGCTACTTAGGCAATAATTTTTTCTGCAGTAATTTGATATTTCTGCTTGTGTTTGGAAAAACCACAAAGGAAAGGGAAAGGAAATATATAAGATACTGGGACAGGGAGGAGGTAGTGGTATGGAAAGGGAAATGGTGCATAGGGTATTTATTCTGTTCTAGCTTTCTAGATAAATAAATAGGTATGGTTTGCACTTCAGGTGTTCTTCAGGAATTTCTTATTTTATATGAACCAGCCCACACTTCTGGGCTATTTTCAGACATAAATGTATGTTAAAAGTAATGAAATGTTTTAAATAATGTTATGAAATAAGTTTTGCAGGGTTTTGAAAAAATGTGTTTGATGAAAAAAATTCATCTGGATGTCATCTGGCCTATGTAAACATCTGCTAGCAATTTACATCTATAGCAGCAGCCTTATAAGTGACAGTTATTATTACTGCGCCACCAGTATTCTTGCATCCCTGAAAATGTGATGAATGCCTTGAAGCTAGCTCTATTATCTTTCTTGTTTGCTGGTCATTTGGAAATATTTTATACACATTGTACTGATAAGGGTGTCTTAAGTAATTATTCTGCTTTTAGTGCCTGTTTGGTCTTAACTGATGTACGCTATTCAAATTGGAGCATTTGAATTTAAGAAAGTAGTATACAAACCAGAGAGAAGCCAGAGGTGAGAAGCAGAAGAGGCATGTTTTGGAAAATAAAAGCCAGGAGAAATTGAACAAAAGGGGTTTACTTAGTCTAGAAAAGAGTGAGGGAACTGGGGTAATGGTATGCTGAGCTTCAGGATACAAAGGTCCTTTTGTGAAGCAGCTGTTTACTCACTGGGAGCAGGGAGGGAGGGAGTCATCTTAATTTGAGGCAAAGAAAAATTGGGATTGATGGTGCAAAAATACTTTGGTCTGTGAAGGAGATTAATCACCAGCAAAACCAATCCAGGTTCTTTATGTTTCTGTGGTTGTGTGTGTCCAAGATTTTAACTGTTTTATCCTAATGAGTTTCCACTGCATAACGACTGATGATAATGCTACTGACATCTTGTCAGGCTGAAATCTTTAAAGCGGAATAGCTTTGTTCTTACTAGCACAATAAAACTCTCAGCGGCTGATTAGTGATATTATTTGCAAAGTATTTTGCTAGACTAATAAAACTCATTCTTACTGTAGAAGGGCAATGAAGCTGGTGAAGGGTCTGGAGAACAAGCCCTATGAGGAGCGGCTGAGGGAACTGGGGTTGATTAATCTGGAGCAGAGGAGGCTGAGGGGAGACCTTATCGCTCTCTACAACTTCCTGAAAGGAGGTGCAGTGAGAAGGGTGTTGGTCTTTTTGCCCAAGCAACCAGTGATAGGACGAGGGGTAATGGCCTCAAGTTGCACCAGGGGAGGTTTAGGTTGGATATTAGGAAAAATGTCTTTACTGATAGAGTGGTCAAACATTGGAACAGGCTGCTCAGGGAGGTGGTTAAGTCACCATCCCTGGAGGTGTTCAAACAACGTGTAGTTGTGGCACTTTGTGACATGGTTTAGTAGGCATGGTGGTGTTGGGTTGACGGTTGGACTAGATGATCTCAGAGGTCTTTTCCAGCCTTAATGATTCTGTGATTCTAACGTAATAGTTCTCTTTAGGTGGGTATTTGAAGATGATTTTGTGTTCTCTGTTGTTGTCCTCCTCAGTGCTAGTGAATTACATTTACATCCTTTGGCAGGCTAAGTAAGTGAGGTCCAGTGGCACTTAGATGGGAGACATCTAGGGAAAATCCAATTTTCTGCAAAAGGTGTCATAGTGCATTTAGCAATCATGGACTTGTCTTCTGGCAAGGAGCTCATGCTCAGCAAGGAGCAGTGCCAGAGCATGGTACCACTGGCTCCACACCACCAGGGCACTTAGGGTACCAGCAGGCCTTGCCTGCCCCCAGGGCTTCCCCACCCTGCCCACTGCCCAGGACTTCATGTCAGCCCCCTAGGGCCATCAGCCCCTGACATAGTGGGGCTGATTTCCAGCTTCTCACAGCCTTGCGTGGCCATGGGCCCTGCCAAGCCAGGTCCACGACCCATTCCTGTCACCATGGCCATGCCTGGCAATCGCAGCACCTGATCTTAGCCCTGGCCTGCGGATTAACTTCCCGTCCTGTCCCCAGACCTGCCTCCTCACCACAGCAGTTCCTGGGCTATTGGTTGGACCTAGCCACCATCTGCAGGTCTGTTGTACTCGCCTTCTTGGGTGTATGGGACAGCCCTGGGCAGCTCCTGGCTCTCATTCTGCTGAATGACATGCAAGGTTGTAACCACTCATGAGCACTTAAAGTTCCCATGCTGTTTTTTTCCACCAAAAAAGGAGCATTATCTCCTGGGTCCTAGTCAGATTTCAGTCTGAGTGATTACATTCAGGCTCCCCACAGTACTTGACAGACTTCTGTTGTTGAAACTCATCTGTATGGAATCCACTTGGACAGGAATGAGGATTTCTTTTTCTTTTTTTAGGCCTTTTTTTTTTTTTCCAGTTCTGTTGGGTTTGGGGTTTTGTTGTTGTGTTAAGTGTAATGTTGGTTTTCAGAAAATCAGGGCTGTTTTTATTTATGGCTATGTGTCTGCTAGTGGATATGGGAGTGAAAGAGGTGTGCTGTGTAATGCCTACAGGAAAGTTTTATCTGGTTTGTAGATACAAAGCTTTGGCACTTTTTCTTTAAGGATATTTGAATTTTTACAAGAAGGTGGAAATGTTTGGTCTATGTTTCCCTGTAGTTTTGAACCAGCATACCTGTTTTCCACATGTGCTCTTTGCCACATGTCTCATGCCTCTCCAGTTGGTGACACTTGTCTCTGGAAGCTCTGCTTGGTGGGAGGCGGTGGCAGTGGCTGACTCTTGCATATGTAGCTAGGGGAAATACATCATGTGCCCTGAACTACTGTTGTTGGTGACTTCAGCTAAACTTTTCTTGATAGGAGGATAATTCTTTCTCCTTTTTGCACTGTCATCTTTCTGGAAATTTCAGGAAAAAAGCTATATTTTAGTGTGGGAGGCAGTGGAAAGAGACCACGGGGAAGAACAGGAGACTACAGAAAAACTAAAAGGGAGAAGAAAGGAAAGAGCAAAGAATGGAGATGAATACAAGAGAAAGGTTAGAAAGCAGGAGAAAGCATGAAGAGATCTTGACTATTTTCCTGTCTGTATTCTAAGAATATTGCCGTCTCCCCAGGAGGTTTATGCAGAGCCTTGTGGGGAAGCAGCAGTGAATTGCTCCTTTGGATGCTAAGTGTAAAATTAAAGCTGGCAGGGTCTCGGAGCACAAGACTGGGAAGCTAATCGCTCCTAATAACATATTGATTTTCACAGATCTCTGGCATTATGTCAGGGCAGTTTTGAATCAGCACCTGGTTTCTTCCTCTTCCTATCTTCAAGCTAGTGGCAATGAAGCCTCTGGCTTTGGGATTGCAAATAAATGCCGCTCTAGATCTTTTTGTCTGTACAAATCTGTGGGTTTCTGAAACGTGGTTTCACCCATTGGTCCTATGCATGCCTCTGTGAGACATCCAAGTGTAATAGCTACCCTAAATGTAGGATGGAAGGAATATGCATGTACTTGGGTAATTGTGCTGCTGCCTGTATTTATGGTGCCGAACAAAAGCATTACAGTCCTATTGCTGCAGATGGCCAAGGACAATTGAATGGATGCCTGTATTCAGGCAGAAGTCACCAGCACAGGTGTCTAGGAGACTGAGGTCACCTAGTTGTTACCAGGTCACATTCAACCCTGAGCAGATTTGCTGTATGTGTGGCTGAGCTGTAACATGCCTTCCTCGAGTTCTGGGGACTGACGGTCAGGACAAGGAGAGAGATTTTATTTGTATGACTACTACTAGACAATGCCCTCCTCTGAAGGGATATTTTCATAGCTGGAGGAAATGGTCTGCTTGCAAGGAGATGTGCTGAAAAAGCTCCCAGATACTCTGGATGGTGAAGACTTGCAAGGTGAGAATTAAATCTCTTTATTTTTAAAAGATATCACGTGCGTGGGCAGTCTGAGCTAGGCTGGGCTCATGTCAGCATAGGGCACACACAAGAACAGAAACTCATCATCTCCTATGGTTGTGTGGAGGTTGTTTCAACTATTTCAGGCTATTTAATTCGATCTGCTTAATTGTTACAAGGATTCATTGCTTCCTGTTTGTAGCAGACTGGCCAGAGAAGGGACAGTAATACCTGATTTAGGCTACATTGGAATGTCAGTTGAAATACTGTCTAGACTTTTGTGCCATCTTCAGTAATTCTGGGTGTTGTTCAGGTCCTTCTTGCATAAGTATAATAATAATGGCTGGGTTTTCTTGTG
Organism: Scopus umbretta; assembly: GCA_013400535.1. NCBI lineage: Eukaryota > Metazoa > Chordata > Aves > Pelecaniformes > Scopidae > Scopus > Scopus umbretta. Next base: position 17,578 of record VZTL01019639.1, on the reverse strand, counting down.
TAAGGACGGTAATTTTCTGGCAATGGGATCAGTGGAGCTGAAGGACATGAAGAGACCCATTATTACCACACTTTTGGTTTGTTGCCTTCTAGTGTCTGCAGAAAAACTTGTGTTTCCAAAGCACCTAACGCATGGCACTGTGGAGAAGGAAGCAGCAGAGCTGGGGCACTTGTGTCGACTACTCCCACTGGTAGTCCTGATATCCTCCAACCCCCTTCTCACAGCTATTCAGGCTCTAGGGCAAGCAACTGTTTCATGCAAGGCACATCGGAGCTGAAGGTGTCAAAGGAGCCATTTCATGCTTGACTGCATTTTCTAATACAATTTGCAGAGAGAGAGAGGAAAGAGAGCAGCAAGGAGGGTTTGTGTGTACATATGCATTGCTTTTGAGTGTATGTATAATATACAGTACATTTAGTTCCATTTTGCAGCTGTGGGTGGCAAGTAAGAGGTGCAGACGTGAGGGGGAAGAGAATTGCGCTTTGAAAAGAAAAAAACATTCCCCCACTTGAAAAACAAGCTTTCTTTTCTTCTCTGTTTCTTGGCCAAGTGAGGATGTGAGTCCCCAGGGCAGCACTGACAGCTGGTACCCAGAAGGTATATGTATGGCTGAGTGGGTGTTGCGTGTAGAGAGCTTTGTGTGTACAGACCATGACAGTGTGTGGGGAGTGCAGCAAAGGAAACTGGTGAATAGGGGTGCTGTTCAAAGCTATCTTGCCTATAATGGTGATCCCAGAAAAGTTGTCTTCTTAATGGATTTGTATGTCCCGTGACCAGAGAGGTGCTGCATACCGCTCTTAGTGCGGTGGGTCGCTGCACCAGCACAACCCCAGTGATCCCTGCCAAATGTTTTGTAACCATGTACACATCTCCTCTGCTACTTTATCAGCTTGATACTTATATCCTTGTTTATCACCTCATTTGCATATTTATTACACACTGCAGTTCTGTTAGTGGCCATTGTGGAGCCAGCCATGGGTCCTTTCCAGCATGGACATGTGGCTGTTCCTCAGTTTCCTATCCATCTACCCTACTGTAGCACCCAACATTTAAGTATTGGGAGGTTGTAAGGATTGGCTCTTCCAAGAAGATATTTAAACAAGTTCATATCTCTTAAAAGCAAAAAAAAGCTTGCTGTTTCCCTCTAGAGGTTTTACATCTGTCAGCATAAGTGGCCTGGCTGGGAAGTGTGGGACGAATGGGTGAAACATAAGAACAACATCTAGATTCCAAATACATGTTGCTGCAGTTGGTTAAATTAGATGGAGTGTTAGCTTTCTGGGGTGTGTGTAGGATGCCTGGTGAGAATCCCAACCGTTAGAGAAAACTGTAGCTAAACTGGATGAGGCACTGATAAGAGTGCTTTATGGAGCAATCCTTCTATGTGCCTAGGGAACTGAACTGGTCTATTTTTTAACCTCTGAAATTGTTATATGTAGTTTTGTGGTCAAAGTCCTACATGGAGCAATCTCTACAGCTCTGCCTTTGGTAGGCGTTGGCTGTGAGAGGAAGGGACGCTGTGATTCATACATTAATATATTTATGTAGATTTGTAAATTTTATGGATAAAAATGCTTTGGAGCATATTCCTGGACTGAAACAATGATTGCCATGCTGTAGTGGTTGCTGCAGTTCTATCGCAAGTTTTGAATTCTACCCCCTTAGAGAAGAATATTAGTTTCTGCAGGTAAGACACTGAACAAATAGAGAATGTTAAGTACTAGAACTCCTTTCCTCAGCTGAACTTCCTATTTTCTTTGACATCCTGAGAGATGATAGAAAAAAATAATTTCTTTCCTTGCTGTTTTTTCCTTTTTCCTCCTCCTGGCTTTCATTGTGCCTCCATCTCCTGACTTTTCCTGTGTTTGAATGACACTTAAACTTTCAGTGGAGTTTGGTTTGTTCCCTTCTTCATTTGCATTGCAGTTGTGTCACCGGTTGTGTCACCAGAGCTCTACTAACATTAGTTGTTAGTAAGGAGGGGAAAAATATAAAACCACAAAACACCACAAATCTGATATAGAAAAGACTGCTACAAAGCTTGCTTCATATAGTTGTTGTTTTTCTTTAAGGTGCAAGCAATGGAATTAAATTCCTCTCTGAATAAGCAACAGCTCTTAAGAGTACCAGAAATAGGAACTCTGAGCCTTCAAAGGCAAGCCTGAATGCTCTAGTAAAAGTGTTGTAAACATTATTTAAAGTAGTCATGACAGCTAATGCTAGGGAAGGCTGGACTAATGGAAGAGATTTCATTTTCTGGAAGATGTGAAACATTGAGGCTTTGCTGGCTTATTATCAGAAAAGGGTCCTGTGCTAACACACTTGTCCTTGGGGATTGTGTCTCCGTGGGTACTGCTGCCTCCAGTTGTGGTGAATACCATGTCTTTATATTTGCTGCTCGTACTTGCCACAGAGGCTTGCTGGATGCAGTTTAAACAGTTGCTGTGGTTTTCCCCAGTTACATACCTTTCTGTGGCAAGTAGTATGGTTTCTGTAAACACAGTGCGCTCTGATAGATTTAAGGGTTCTTCAGGAGTGAAGATTGCACAGAGGTGTAACTTCATTTTTTGCAATTGTTTGCTGATTCCTTGCAGAGGCCTCTATCTTGAGCTATGATGGCAGCATGTACATGAAGATCATCATGCCTATGGTTATGCATACAGAAGCAGAAGATGTGTCCTTCCGTTTCATGTCTCAGCGTGCCTATGGGCTGTTGATGGCAACCACCTCACGAGACTCTGCTGACACTCTGCGCCTGGAGCTGGACGGAGGCCGTGTCAAACTTATGGTCAATTTAGGTATCGTATAAAAACCTTTCACTGCCCCTTCACTGTTAGTTTGGGCTTGTGATTAGTGTTTTTTAAAATAATTTTATTTAATTTCTGTTGGTTTGATTGGATTGTATTGATTTCTAAAATAACTGCTGAGATCTCCATAATGATATTCTCTTGCGGAGAGAAATTCTCTTCTGCATTGCTGCATGAAGATTTGCTGTCAGTTCTTTGTTACAGACAGTGTTGGTTTTTAAGTCTTTAAGTTTTTAAGTTTCCTTTCTTGGTCTGGGACTGGTGAGCTCTGTGTGAGACATGCTGCTTGGTCCATCTTTTGATCAGTTACATCCCTCATTCATCCAGCATCACTCAAAACAGTCAAAGCAAAACATGGGAGGGAAGCAAAATGGATATGGTAGCAAGCAGAAGTCCTGTGAATCCCTTGCCCTTTGCAGAATTTGGCAGTGTTTGACACAACTTGGTATATTTTACTAAATTGCTAATTATTTCTATTTTCTAATCACTATATGTTTCAGCCTCTAAAGCTTTTTATATCTAGTAAAAAAAACTGGGGTCTTTTGATTGTGTCTTTATTAAAATGAAAGCAACAATAATAAAAGTACATCCCCCCCCATCCCAAAAGGTTGTGTTCTGTCTCCTTAGAGTTACACTTTCCCAGAAAATAATAAAAAAACACAATTAGAAGCAATCCAACAACAACAATGAAAAAAAAATGGGAGTGAATGTGCTATTAGATTAGTCTCAATCCATTTTCTTGCCAGTCTTTAAGCATTGTACTGAATGACAAATAACCTTTTTAAAGAATGTAAATAGACAAGTTGAAGCTTTCTTTCACTTTTCAGTTATGCAACTTGTTGCTTCATGTGAATCCAGCAATATAACTAAGATGAGATTCTCAGTCAGAGGCAGAGCTATCATGACAGTGCGAAATGATGAACTTGAGTGGTGATTTTAGGATTCATCATCTTCACCCGGGTAATATGTTGTCCAGCAGTTGTCCTCTGGAACTCCTTGTTTTTTAAAATTGCTTCTAGTGTCGTCTTAGCTTTGAAAGTGCAAGTCAAACCCTAATATCTGCTTTTGGAGTAAGAAAGTGAAGAGAAGAAGATATTTCAACAAGTTCATATCTCTTAAAAGCAAAAAGTCTCCATCTAAAGAGCTATAGAAACCCTTGTTTTTTATTTAAAAAAGAAAAAAAAAAAAGGTAGTGTTAGAGTTCCTGTTTGGAGTTTTTATGTGCTCTGCTTAGCTTGACTGAAGAAGTGTAAAGAAAGCACTGTTGAGTGTCTGGCTAGTACAGGAGCAGTTTCTGTGCTATCCAGATTGGCCTAGATGACAGAGGGAATAGATCAACTTCAGCTATGACAGTAACTTCTCAAATAAAGAAAAACAGCGCTCATGATAGCAATCTCTGCCTGTATTAAGTGGAAGAAAATTTCATAGATTTGCAGGGTTTCTCTGGAGAACAGCTCAGAACAATTGCTGTTGAGCACTCTTACATGTGCAAAGAGAATCTTTCACACAACTCCAGTGCATATGTGTGCGTGTGTGTATATATATATACACATTTCTGCTTTTTCTTATGATCTATTACAGTTGGTGCTAATAATCTTGCAAAACGAGATTCCCCCCCCACCCTGTTTCCTTTCTTGGCAATTATTGCTAGCCATTTTCTTCTCAGAGAATAAACTTAATGACTGGAAGATTGGCAGTGGCATGCTTCTCTCAGGGAAGTGATGGGGCAGCTGTGTATCTGCTTAGCTCTGCACTACCCCCTTGTAACCCAGAGCCAGTTATTTTACGTCGCATGCCTTAGTTCTCTCTTTGTTGAAGAGAGAACACTTTGCAACCTGCCAGGGATGTGGTAGTATTTTAATAAGTGCTGCTTCTGTCGCCCTTGATACTCCCACATGAAAAGTACTACAGCATGAAGACTGCCAGACTTCATAAAGAATTATCAATTTTTCTTCCGAGAAAAGTACCTTTTTTGATTCTTTTATATCTTCATTGTTCTTTAAAATCAATGAGACTAGGGGGAATTGCTCCTTTTGGGTGTTCAGAGCCTCCTATACTTAGACGCTATGTGAATAAGAGGAGGGTGTATTTTGATTACCCTGAATATGTTTATAATTTTTTACAGCTTACTCTTTCCTTTCCAGTTTTCCTTATGTCGTGCTGGCAGACAATATTTTCCCTGAGGTCCTGTCAACATTGTATGCCTGAATGGCACTGGTCACTGTTAACATTCATTGGTGTCTGTTACACCATCACCTAGCCTAGAGGTGGACCGTTCAACTCCTACTATATGGCATCTAAAAGACATGGCTAAAGGATCGACATACGGTCTATACATATTTGGAAAGAGATGTGTCATTGATGGTTTAATACAGGGACAAAATCTGTAAACCAAACCCTGTGTTAACTGAAGGCTATTTTTGTGTAGTTGCAGGGACTGAAGCAATGTGTATGCCAGATTTGCCAGCTTTTCAGCTGGAAACTTTTGTGAGGTTGAATCTTCCCCCAAAAGTGACTATAGGCTGCATCAGAAGAAACCTGTCAGCACTTTCCTTCTGTGCCCAACTCAACAGAAGGGTAGTTTAGACTGTTGGAACCTGGACTGAGCTTAACCTCTCCTCTCTTCAGATTTATAAAGTTGTCAGATATATTCCTTGAAACAGGACTTTACTTCTATCAAAATGGCAAAGTTACCTTGCTGTTGAAGACACAGACCTTACCAGAGCCATTAATTTTCAGTTGTTTACTCTAAATCACATCTAACTCTTTAAGGAGACTGTTCATAGCCAAAATGTCACAAACAGGAACCAAATCATTATCTGACCCTGCCAAAATCCCCTTACCAGTGAGAAACATTCATCAGCACCACCTCTGAAGACTTGAGCATGCTCGGTGCTGACTAGCTATGTGTCAGCATCCCCCCCAGTGTCTAACCCATGACAGTTGTGTGCAAACAAAGGCTGTTTTGAGTGGTGAGTTATTTAATTGTGCTTTTGTTATAAGTCATTTAATATTATTACTAAGAGCTGTCTCTTTCTTCTCTTCTTTGATCTCTATTTCATTTAATTACTTATTATCATTTGTGTGGTTATTAAGGTCTTTCCTATGTTGTTTTTTCTTTTATTTCTTTTTTCTTTTTTTT